>CM072864.1:785000-792500 GCA_036937835.1 Pampus argenteus | reverse complement strand
AAAAAGACGGAGCATGCATAATGGCTCAGATGTGTGTGTGTTTATGAGTCATCCTAATGTGATTTCAGCATTCATAACTTAACATGTTATGAATTCAAGCTTCTGTAACAGGTACCACATGTGCCAGGCCGAACAGACGGGGGGGGCTCAGATGATGTAGTGGTTCTCTCTCTGTCTCTCAGCAGCAGAAATCAAACCAAATCAATAAAAGTCATCTCTTCAGATGAACCCGAGCCATCAGGGGGGAAGCAAAACTACTTTTACTGGGCCCAGGGGAAAACAACCCCCACTCCTCTTCTCCCCTCAATCCCTCCATCTCTTTGTTGAGTGTCACACCCTCAGTTGTGATGCACCGGGAAGAAAAAAGACCAGATGTTTGCAGAATAGAGGAATAACCTCCAAATGGCAGCAATTTGAGTGAGAAGTTTCAGACTGAAGTACAAGAAGGAGGCGAGACAGGTTTGAGGTTAAAAGAGAGGAAAGGAGGTGGTGGAGGTGGAGAGTGTGGAGTAATATCGTGGACAACCAGTATGAGCAGCTCAAGGACATCCTTTACAGTTTCTTTTTTATTTATGAGCTTAACTAAAGTCAACTAAGCTGAATGGGAGCGAAGGATGTGCCGGGCCGAGTGGGACATCTGATGTGCTGTTTGATTCATGTTTTTTCTGTCAACCCCCCCACACACAGCCTGCTTCCTCCATCTTCCGTCTGCCTCCACCCTTTTCTACTTTCCCCGCTGAGTTAGGGATTGGGGAAATGCCCAGGAAGCAGAATCGGGTTGGCGCTGGGGTGTGGGGGTAGCGCTGAGTGGGGAGGAAGGGTGGGGGGCTGCAGGGCCTTGTCACTCACCATGATTGGTTGACGGCTCTGCAGTCTCTGGGAGGCCTGACAGCGGCTGCTGGTCCTCTCGCCTCGTGTCCACCGCTGGTTCACCAACTCTCCCCGAAACTCATTTTCTAACACCAGGAAGAGAAGAAGCAAGGAGGTGGGAAGACGGGGGAGGGGGTGAGGGAGGAAGGGAGGAGATGGGGGGATTTGACAGTTTAGGGGAAAAGAAGGGGATGGAAGAAAAAGAGAGTTTTCAAATTAAATCATCAGCATCAGCACCAGTGGACAGAGAGGCAGTTTTAGGAGGGGTTTGGATAAAGGAAGGAAGGGGGTGGGGTGCTACGCTGAGGGAAGGTCGGGGCACTCGAGCATGCTGCACACACTCCTTTATTAACTAAAGGAACAGTGTGCATGCTTCACACACACACACACACACACACACAGGCATGGTTAAGTGCCCCAGCTGGGGTCTCTGTCAGTCCGCTATTAGAATCAATCAAATTTGTGCATTTTTATCGAGCTTTTCAGGGTGCATACATAAGCGAACGGGGGCGGCAATGGTCAGTAAATAATGAATCATCCATAAATCAAGCCTCTTTTTCCTTTCCGTCTCTCCCCTGTTTTTCATCAAGGTAATAGCTCTTCACTTCATCTTCCTGATCGCCCCAGAGAAACATACTAAATCTATTCCAAACCTCCTCCTGAAGTGGAGGTGTTAGATAAAAACAGGGGGTTCTCCTAAAAGTTTTCCTGACAGAGTACAGCGTGTTTTGCTGTGAATGCCCAAGGCTGAACTTTTCAACTAGTGCAGCTTTAAGACCGAGAAGACTCTGAAACAAGCAGAGGTCACTCCCTCTTCCTCCACTCTGTTTCTGTTATGCACGGCTGAGCTGGTGCGGTGAAATCTGATTCTGTTTCAGATATATATACATATATATATATTTATGCAGGTCTATAGCCTTTAGCTTTCAACCTTTCTATGGATTATGTGTCTCTGCAGCAGGCAGCAGAATGATGTGAAAGAGGAAGTGCCCTTGAGTTATAGCGAGTCCTTCTGTATGTGCTACCAATCTGTCTGTCGGTGCTCAAGAACATCATAGAGAAAATAACACTCCGACAGACCAAGGTTTGGGTCAGTGCCCTCTGAATCTACTACATTGAAAATGTAAATTCAAGCAACAATATTGTGGAAGAGTAATTATCCACAAAATGCTCTAATTATTGGAATGAATGTTCCAACTTTTTCTAATGATTCCAGTAATGCAGCATGTTTCAAATACTCTAGGTGTGAGTCCGTGGCCTTCGTATCAGTCCATCTCTTTCCTTCCTTATTACTGTGTCTCTGCCTTTTCATATCGCTTCATGTTGAGTTACATCTCATGCATGAACCTGCAGTGCGAGATGGAAACAGTCAAAGAGACAACAAAAGGCTGCATGTCCGTATTCGAGGGGTCCCGAAGCGGACCAGCCCTGCCCTCCACCGCCCCTCCTCCCCCTCTGCGCCCATCCCTACTTTGTCCATTACACACAAACCTCGCCAAAGCCCAGCCAGCACTCTGCAAAACGCTTGTTTGTCAACTTTCACTCCCCCCTCAGCCAAGAAGTGATTACAGCAGCAATACTGTTGGTCTGCATCTCTATCTCTGTCTCCACACGTGCACACACAAGGACGCAAACTCTCCTATTTGCTTTTTGAACAAAACGTTTTCTCCTCTCCTGCTTTTAAAGTGAAGTGAAGTGAGCATCCGTCCTGTATTGTTAGTTTGGGGGCCAAGGAGCTTAGAGCCCTTTCTAAATGCCAAATATATAACAGTGCTGTATTATGACACGTTGCCTCAGGCCCTGCGTCAGTGTCCCTGCTCACTTTGTTCAGTCCTGAGCAACTGCTGCTGCTACAGAGAGAAAATAGAGCTGAACATCCTGATATCTGATCGTTTGGCTTTATCAAATCAGGTAATTAATCATGAAACCCAGGTAGCTAAATTGGCTCTTCTATACTTTCATGAAACATCTGGATCCTTCACAGAAGAAAAAACAAAAACTAATTTGAGCCTTGTCTGCTCAGGATACGTACTCTCGTATTCTTTGATCAGACGCTGCTCGTTGCCACCTAAAACACTCGCAGCTCGTTATTTTGCAGTGAAAATTGGGGGAGTACGAGACAATTAGCCGTTCACCAGGGAGGTTTGGTTAATCAGAGGCGAGGGGCGCCATGGGGAGACAGATGAATGCAAAATGAGTGGATTAAAAAACTGTATTTTACTGGCAGGGTTCTGTGTTTTTATCAAAGCTTCAAAGTTTTAACAAAAAATAAATTTAAAAAATCCCAAAAATTGTAAAAAGAAAACATTTAACACTTAAATTAATACAAAAATCCTTTTACCTGAAAACAAAGTTTAGGGTTGAGTAATACCATTAGAGACCTGCGTCTTACTGTACCGGGACAATAGAGGCCTAAATCCATCGTTAGATTAGAAAGCGACTGTAACAGTATTAGTGTACATACAGGGCCGGGCCAGCTGTACACCCCTGCTCCTGTTAAGCAGGATTTAGAGACAACTTAGTGTGATTACAGCGAGCCAGGCAGAGAGACAGAAATCAAAAGTTGAGACGCTCCAGTCTCGTTTCACTCTTTGTGTCACAGTAACCAGATTATCAGGTGGATTCATGATGGATAGAGAAGCAAAAGGAAATAATAATTCACACGAGTCTGTCAAAACCTTCACTTGAGCTTTCAAACATCACAGCTGGAAGGTGAAATAAAACACATTCAGGGTCTTATCAGTTATGGGATGGCAGGTGGGGCGGAGGCGGAGCTTTTGGAGGCCGTCATCCAGCTGCAGTTTGTGATCATCCAAACACTCATATTGAATTGTACATATTCAACTTACTTTTTAATTAATTTCATTCTATTTTTTCATTTATTTTCCCTTTTAATGCAGGGCATGAAATTCATTATTCCCAGGCTTTTCCTTTTAATTCCCTGCTCTGCATTGAAAGCCTGGCAGACCCTGACCTTTGCTTGTGTTGCTTAGATTTCTGATAGGCTTTGAATGACGAGGGTGCAATTTGGCCCCAGCTGCTCCTCCAACATGTTTATTACGCTCCCTCCTCCGGCACCTGCTGTCCTCACCATGGGCTATTCAGCTCTGCATAAATAGAGAGGTTTCCTATCACGGTAACCAAAAGAAAAAGCAGAAAAACAGAAGCAACTTCATATGAGGGCCGGTGCTGCTGCAGCTCTGGAGCCTCCGCTCACAGCATAAGGCACCAATAACCTAATTCTGTAATCCCCTGAAACTAGGCTACATTTCACAGGAAAAACAATAGGTGTTTTATCATTTCACCCATGATGCATTCACAGCTTCACTCCTTCTTTACATTTCCACCAGCTTCATTCACTAAAGAGCCTACAAGCTTAAAACAACAAGCCAATGAATCAGCTTCATACTACCAACCGTTGTTCTCCAGACTGGATGAAACTGTTTCTAAAACACGGAGCAGTGAAGTAAGTTGACCCCCAAACATTTTCTAACCGGATCATCTGAGCTAGAAGAGCCGAAGTTTGTCATCATATTGACGGGTTTGAGAGGACAACTCAAAGATCTGGCTGACATGAGGCCGTGTGTATCATCATCTCTTTCCTCCATCTTAGGACGCAGGTGCTTTGACAGACCGTGAGGCGCACACACACAGCACATTACGTGGCCATCTAAGCAAAGCGAGGAGGGGGGCAGTGAAGGAAAACAACGCACATTATGCACCACGCACGGTCTCAGGGAAGATGATGGATCAGAAACCCGGTGAAATGTGCAGCTGGATGCTGCAGGCTGAGTCCAGACGGCCGCTGTTTATTTCCAGCGCTTCTGAGGACTTTTCTTTTTTCATCTGCGCATCACTAAAGGCGGCTGACATTTGAAGAGAGCATCTCTGTTTTTGCTGCAGAGGATCAAATGGCCAACCCCTCCCTCCCTCTCTGAAACACACTCACTCCATCCTTGCATCCATCTGTCCGTGCACACACACACACACACACACACACACACACACACACTGGGACGTCGTAATAACACAACACAAGCCTTCCACAGTCACACTTTGCGCAAACAATCCACAAACAGAGATGTGTGATTTATATAATGTGCGACAGCAGTGTGTGTGTGTGTGTGTGTGTGTGTGTGTGTGCGTGCGCGCGTGCGTGCGTGTGTGTGTGTGTGTGTGTACAGTACGGGACCAATTTCCTCCTGGAGATACAGAAGGTGAAACTAGAGGACAGGCTGGAGGATACACTTCAGGTATGACTCAGTTCGTTAAGAGAGCATTCAGAGGAAGAGAATAGCCTATAGACCGACACACACACACACACACACACACACACACACACACACACCGATGAACTATCCAGCAGAAGCAGAGTGATGAGGAGTAAACAGAGAAAAGCAGCATCTTGTCATTTCAACACTCATGATGCGCTCTGACAGCGGAAATAAAACCGGCTCAAAGTGTTGAGAGACGCAGCTGTGAGTTCAGATTCACACTGGAGCCACCAGAGAGATAAAATATGATGAAACTGTTTTTAACTGATGATAAAATAATATAAATCATGTGTAAACCTGCATCAAAGCATTTATGATTACCTGAATGCAACAATATTTCCTTCCGGGGGGGTTGAAGCTGCTGCTCGCGGTGTTTTCAGAGTTGCAGGTTGTTAAAAAGATATCCCGAGTAAAGCTTTAAAAGCGTCTATCCGGTACAAACGGCCAGATGTGCCGAAGGATGAGCGGAGCTCCGGTTCAGGCGGCCTCTCCCTCACAGCGCACCGGCGCACGGCTCCGGGTCGACGCGATGTTACTTGTTTGTAAGCAAAAACATGGCTTCATTTGCCTTTGTCAGCGAGAAAAAACGTAATATTGACTTACCTTTCCCTCATGAGCCATTGTACCCCCCTCCATCCCCTCTCCACCCCCCTCTGTCTCCTCCCTCCGCCCTTTGCCATGACATCACGGAAGCTGTAGTAAAACCTCCAGCATCAGATGGGCAGGGCTTCAGGTCCCCCCTTACTACACGCTAACTCAATGGGCATATGCACCCCCCCCCCCCCCCCCCTCATCCCCTCCCCCATCCATCCCCATCCTATACATCATCTGAGCCAATAAAAGTGACAACTTCAAACTACATTTTAACACCGTCTCACATTCTTCTTTTTCTCCAGATATGAACATAAGTTGATCCGAGCTGCTTCCCAACATCATCAACAGTCTGACACCGCCAGTGAAAACATAAGCTCATATTTTATCGGCTGTAATCCTGCCACCCCCACACATCCTGGGAAGTGGTACCGTCCAATAATTCATTCAGGGGACATTTCTTCCTTCCAGGACTCTGAATTGATGTAGTAGTTGTATGCAGAGTTAGTATCTGTGTGCACTGACAGCATCTGATAACTCCTCCGTATGGAAAGCAGTAGAAGGCGAGTCTCTTTACTAGAAATGATTGACTCTGGGGACGTGAGGCGTCCATGTGAATGATCACAGAGCCAAATACACGCTGCACACAGACAGTAGTGAAATCATATCAGGTTGAATCGATTGGACGCCTGCAGGACTTTGATCAGCCTGTCACCTACAGATGTGTCTCATTGAGACTGTCAGCGCAGCTCCAAGCAGCAGCAGACAGTCTTAACAGTTGCAACTTGGAGTCACTCCCAAATGTTGCTCACACCGCTCTTTGCTTTGCTGTTTTGAAACCATTAGTGGAAATGACAACCATTCATTACAAGCCATTTGAGAATAGTCCCCATAAATGCCATCCTTTATCTGCTGTCTCCACGCTGCGCACGCAGGGAATATTCAAAAAGCCCAACCTTCAGCTTTCACAAATTCTATTAAATTCTTATCTCTTTGCAGCAGGCTCTTTTTGTGCAATCCCATTGTTATGCATTGGAGCTGAAATCAATCACCGGCCGAGCACGCTGCATCAGTTCAGTATGACTTCAGACTGGCTGCAGAGGAGAGACGCTCCAACAACAACAACAACAACAACAACAAATAATGTGTGTGTGTGTGTGTGTGTGTGTGTGTGTGTGTGTGTGTGTGTTGGGTCTGAATTTGTCTGAATCAAACATCTTCCTCAAGATGAACCTGTGACAAAACTCACATCGTTCTTATGTTTTCCTGCTTCAGTACTGTGGAAAGCTCCGTGTGTATGTGTGTGTGTGTGTGTGTGTGTGTTCAGTACTGTGGAAAGCTCCGTGTGTGTGTGTGTGTGTGTGTGTGTGTGTGTGTTCAGCACCGTGGACAGCTCAGGCTCGCTGAGGCTCTCACGCCTGCATAATACCTACATGCGCTTATTGTTGAGGTAACAAAGGCTTTTGTCTCCTCAACTATCTGCCTCATTAGGATTAGTTTAATGACAAAACACTAACTTATTATTGGATGTCATGTCTGTCTCACTTCTATAATCTTCTCTCTTGTTTAAACACTTTGTTTGCTTCTAAATTCAAACCTGCTCAAATCCAATCAGCAGCTTTTCTGAGTTTAAACTAAATGAAAGTCAAATTAAAGTAATTAACAGTCAAATCACAGTAAACTAACCGGAAGTCATATTAATGTTTCTACTAAATAACATCAACTCACTTCATTCATCATCATAACCTTCAATAACAAACTTCAT
>CM072864.1:770000-777500 GCA_036937835.1 Pampus argenteus | reverse complement strand
ACCTTAACTAAACAAACTCAACTCAACTCAACTGAACCGAGCCGAACCGAACCGAACCGAGCCGAACCAAACCAAACCAAACCAAACCAAACCAAACCAAACTAAACTAAACTAAACTAAACTAAACTAAACTAAACTAAACTAAACTAAACCAAACCAAACCAAACCAAACCAAACCAAACTAAACTAAACTAAACTAAACTAAACTAAACTAAATTAAACTAAATTAAACTCAATTAAACTAAACTAAACCAAACCAAACCAAACCAAATTAAACCAAACTAAACTAAACTAAACTAAACCAAACCAAACCAAACCAAACCAAACCAAACTAAACTAAACTAAACTAAACTAAACTAAACTAAACTAAACTAAACCAAATTAAACTAAACCAAACCAAACCAAACCAAACCAAACCAAACCAAACTAAACTAAACTAAACTAAACTAAACTAAACTAAACTAAACTAAACTAAACTAAACTAAACTAAACTAAACTAAACCAGGTTTGTGCTGCAGCGTTTCTTCTTCTGGACTTTAGACTTCACAGATTTTTAAATAACTTTTCTCAGCTCAAGGAACATTTTACAAACATAAAACATAAAACATAAAACATAAAACATAAAACATAAAACATAAAACCTTCACGTATCAAAAGTTGATAACAGAAAGATCATAATTGACCTTGTTTCTTTTTGCCCACTGGGAGAAATGGTTGAATCCTATAATACATCCCTGATGTAAAGTGGATACGACACCGTTAAAGATGACCAGATGACCTTTAACCCCGTTTATTATAAAGTTGTTGATATTATACTGAACTTTTGAATAATTGTGTCATGTGTATCTAAACTAAAGTAAACTTCATCTCACTAAACTTCATTGAATGTGACCCACTGAAGCTGGATAAACTAAACCCAGCTGAGGCATCTTCTTATTTACCATTTTTAACATGGATCTCTGTTATCTAGTAAACAACTAAACTGATGCTCTTAATAATCTGAATGTTTCTCAAGTATATAAATCTCTCCACATCTCCAGTCCCATCCCTGCTTCCATGACACAAAGAGAAACACACATATAATGAATTCACTGCTTGTTAAATTGGCTTATGGTGTGTGTGGACAAAGAAGGTGTCGCAGTTAAGGAGGACCGCTGGCTCTCCACTGAGGCCACGGCAAGTTTTTTATCTGAGGATGCCAGACAGCCTCTTGTATTCTTCCTGAGCACGGTGCTCTCATTAGCCTATTAACTTCACGATTCACCCCCACCCTTCTGTTCCACTACGCAGATAGGACCAAACACACACACACACACACACACACACACACACACTCACACTCACACACACACACACACACACACACACACACACACTGCACATACTCATTCACAGGAATATGCAAACACACAGAAATGAATACACGCACAGTCACAACCCCCCTCTCCTCTTATTCTTTGCTCTGTATAACAAGCAGCTGAACTCTGACATAGCCTCCAGCTGTCCTGGAGACGGTGGTGACAATAAAGTTTAAACAAATACACACACACACACACACACACACACTGAAGAGCAGGAAACGAGACCTTGTTGAGAAAATGACCTGCGTGAGCTAATTAATGGAAATTTCACTCCGTCTTCATCATCATCATCATTATTCAAAAGTCCTCTTAAATGTTCACTCCTACGCTTTCATCATCATTATTCAGCAACTTGAATAACTTTCCACTGAGTTGAAAAACAAAAGGGTCACAGCTCTGCTGGAAGGGAAATGTTTCTTTTTTCTTTTAATAAATGTGCAGATCTGTGTTTGAAGTAACAACGAACGTAGTTGTGTCTAATTTCACAGATGAACTTTGAACTTTCTTTTCTTTTCTGTTTTATTTCAGATTTCCTGCACAGATGGACACTTGACATCAGCGTCCTGCTCTCGGTCTCATGATAACAATCAGGTTGATAACATGATGGCTTTATTGCCATCTTTCACATCCCCAACCTAACATCCATGCAGCATGATCATGCCCATATCTGTCAGCTCCCATTAGACACAGCTAAGCGCTTCACCCACTAGAAGCAGGGAAGCCATCAGTCTTTGTATTTTATTTAAACATCCATCCAATCTAGCATGTTTGCTAACACAATTGACTTTGGTATGAAAATATACACTGCACTGCATGGCTGCCTTTTAACATGATGGAGACACAAACTGCCTCTGGCTCGTCACTTATTACACCTTCCTCTGTCTTTTGTGTGAGTTATGAATTTTTAACAGGCGTGCGCGCACACACACACACACACACACACACACACCCAAAGTGAAAGGAAAAGGCCAAGAGACAGACAAAGTTTGGTCTGGATGCCACTTTAGATGAGCGTCATTGCTTGAGACCCTCTACGCTGCCCTCTATCCTGCCTGCTTACCCCACCCCATCCACAGCTTGGGGAGATGGGACGAGTGGGGGGTTATGGGGGGGTATGTGGAATGGGGTCATCTCTGTCAAAAGGCATCACATTGCTCCACTCGTCTGCGTCGTCTGCTGCTCTGTCTGTCTGCTGTACCTCTCTGTCACTTCGCCTGTCAGTTACACAAAATCTTTTTCCGTCTCCCTCAAAATTCCAGTCAAAACGTGGATCTCTTAATCGTCACGGCAACGCCTCCAGCCATGCAGCATCTGAGGGAGTTGTAAATAAGCTCCCGTCACGCCCATCTTTTTCTACCCCACGGTCCAGACTGGCATCACAGACCCCTCCCCCACCCACTCAGGTCGACTGCCTGACCCACCGTCACCCTCTGAAGTCACATTCTTTGAGGCCTCCGCTCTGCTGGCTTCTTTACGTCTCCTTCTCCTCTCCACCCATAACCCTCCCATCCTTTCATCGACTCTCTGTTCATACTGGAAACTATTCCCATCTCCTCTCTCCTCCTCTTTTTTCACCTCTCCAGCTCTTATCTTCTCCCGTCTTTGGCCTACCAGAGTCTACCTCCTGTGTTCAGCCGGCAGCAGCAGGCTGGGCAAATATGCACCCTGAGCAGTGGTAAATACAGGCAGCACTTCACAAACAAGGCCTGATTACAATGACAAAGGCTGCCACACTTTAGGGAGGAGCTTGGAGCAATTTGGAGGCTGCGGGGGCCATTGAGCGAGTGGCATACTTAATGGGCTTTGTGTGCCAAAAGAAAAGGGTCTGAGCTTCTGGGCCCAGCTGTCACTATGGAAAATATCAGACTGACACAGCACCCGATGCTCTTTGGCTTGCTCTCTTTTCTTCTTTCAACCCCCCCTCCTCGCTAGCTCCTCTCTTCTCTTCTCTGCACTCTTTTTTGTCTAGTTAGGGAGCACAAAAAAGTGAAAGCTGTTGGAAAGAAAGACAGAAAAACTTCTCTTGATCTCACACACAGAAGCATGCAGTCGTGGTCACGCACACACACATACTCACAAATATAACACACAGTAGGCTGACTCTGCAGCAATTATTCAAACCCTAAACCCAGAGGGATAAATGGCATTATTACATTTCACTACTTAATTACGTGTGTGGATAGTTACTAAGCATTAGCCATCATGCATGCATAATGTGGCAAGATATAGTCACTTTGCTTCATAAAACACCCTTTCATTACCAAATAGAAAAACAAATTCATGCGTGTACACTGTGGAAAAAATGCATACAGCAAGTGTGAAAAATAGATAGAATAAATACACATTAAGAGAGAATATATGATTGTTAGGCCGAACATTCAGAGGATTTCCAGCAGCACCAAATGACAGTTTATTTTCTGGAAATGATTTTTCTCCAGTGATAATGGGCTTGGCTCGAAAACAAAGGCGAGGAGATCCTCTGAAGCAGCTCTCTGGTTATGCTTTCTGAATCCGCTCACACTCCAGATCCAACTGCATTACACCAGCTCTGTGACTTCACGCCACTATAACACTGAGCATAATACACACCCACGCACATACACGGCTCAGCTTGTGTGCACGCAAACGTGCACTAGTGGCAAACACAAACATACGCACACACAGCCGCAGAGCGCTGCATTATTGAAACGCAACACAAAGCCAGAGTTGGATGTTGTTTCACCTAATCTCTTTGATACCACTGTGGTGCTGCTAAGCTCCAGAAAATCAGCTTAGCAGATGTCCTAAAGTGTAGGTGGCTTGTTTCATGAGGCAAGAGAAGAAAACGCTACAAGAAGAAGAAGAAGAAGAAGTGAAAGAGGGAGGTGGGGGCAGGGCCACAGATTTGGAACGAGGCCCTGACGAGTTCAACTCAATCCCCTTTTTACTTCTGTCTGCCAGGCACAGTTGTTCCAGGAAACTAGATTCTCAGTACATCCATCACTCCGTCCTTTATTCTCCCCCGACCTCTCACTTTTCAGAGTGCTCACATTACTGCCTGTGTGTGTGTGTGTGTGTGCGTGCACGTGCGCGCGTGTGTGTGATTTTTCCAGGCCAAAGAAGTTGTTGTCTGATAATGGTGGAGATAATGATCGTAATGAGTATTTTTTTTACAAGGTTGCACAAGCTCTAACCTGTACTCAGATGTCAGCTGATTACAGTCACAGCCTAAACACACACACGCACACACACGCACACACGCGCGCGCGCACACACACACACGCACACACACACAGACACACACACACGCACACACACACACACACGTCATTATAGCGCAAGTGAGACATCTGTATGCAAATGTCATTATGGTGGTGGGGAGGAGGCTCGGAGTGGGGCGGGTGTGAGTGATGTTATGATAGTGAAGGGGGGACTGAAGAAGGTCGGGCTCTAAAGGAGTGTGTGTGTCAAGAGCTGGTGCATATATGTATGGTATCCATAGTAACCAACTAACCCAACTCAAGATGGCTTACTGATGCTGTCATCTTTTATCTTTTTCTCCGGCCTCATGTGTTGCACTTGCTTTATTCAGTCAGATAGCTCACACTATGATAATACAGCACACATGTAGACAGATTAATAAAATATCAAATCCTTCATTAAGGGACTCCAGTTCAATGGAGTGATGAAAAATGTAAATAATCACAGGTGTTGCGCAGCTCGTTGCATCCATTGCCTCCCAAGTATCTGAAATATGTAGTTTATCCCAGTCTGGTGAATAGCTGCATGTGCAGCTGTCTCCTCAGTTTTTTCTAATTGACCGTGTGGTATGTAGCGAGCACTTCAGTGTCAAACCGTCTCGTCCTAATGGCAGCGCCTCGTATGTCCATGGTGACGGGAAGCAAAGAGGCAAAATGGAATGAAAAGTGATGGAGATAAATAAAGAGCAGAAATGTCGTGAAGCTTTTGTGACTCTAAAGACATTGTGTGCCGACACCAAACAATACAGTATGTTCTTTTTGTCAGCGTGCACAAACATGCCTATAAAATGATTTACATTATGTATGCAGCTGGGAACATACAGCTTTCAAAGGGCAGGTCTGTGTTTCTCTGTGTGTGTTCTCACATACAGAAAGTGTGAAAGACTTTTATTTAAAAACGACTCCAGGTGAAATTTGCTCTGCAGCTCATCGTGAATCTTACTGAAGTTATTGTGAAGTCTGGTTAATGATACAGTCAACAGAAAAAGCTGCTCACCACACGATGCTACACAATTATCACTTTGATGGTTTGGATAAGAGTCTGTAGATGTAAGACAGAAGGAAGCCAGTGACTTTACTTTACTCATGTCTGGGATTTGTCAGGAGTCACAGTAACTGGTGTCGCTGCTGCAAAGACACTGATGTAAAAAATCATTCATTCATTCATAGTTCTGATTAAGTTAATTTAATCATAAAACAAAAAAGTGACTGTGAATATTCAGGTATTCTCTACAATACTGAATATTCACAGTCACTTTTCTGTTTTAATTATAAGTTCAAGGCTCAAAAACTGATCTGCTTCATCAGAAGAAGCACAACATTATGTGACATCAGCTTCTCCAACCAAGACCGACTCAAACAAATCAAATCAAAGCGTTTCACTTATAAAAGGTCATAAAATGAGCCCCTATTTCAAGATATAAAGCAGATGACAAAGCATAGATATTATGGTGATTTAGCTCCTCGCCGCAGGTTTCAGTTGGCTCTAATTAGCTGTTTTACTTCCCTCTATTGTGAGAAGGGATTGAAAGGTAAGAGATAAATGATGTTATTTTTGGTCTTTGATCGAGGTCATTAAAAGGCTGCACCTACTGTATAAGTCAGTATATCAGTGTAATAAGTCCATGAATTATGAGCATTAGGTATTTGGAAGTTAAAACAATTTAAAACTTTATTTATCCTCCAGTTATCAGTTTTAACTGTATGTTGGAGAAGCGGTTCCTCCGTCACACATCTGGATCATTTCTGTCTTTATTGATATGATTATGCTACAGAGAAGATGCAGAGAAATGGCCCCAAACAACAAACATCCCGTGATCTCAGAGTGCAGAATTAGCTGTTATCTCCAGGATTTAGTGATATTATCAAAGCACTTGATGAGGTGGTAGAAAGAGGAGAAGAAACACGTTGGCAGGTAAGACATCTTCACACTGTTACTGGCTTCATTTGGCTCTTTGATCTGAGCTTTGCTGATCGCTCTGAAGTGTGTTTGGAGGTTCAGTCAGTGACTCTGAAAGCTTTGCTTGTATACACGTAGTTAACATTTATTTAAATGTCATTTTATCTTTTATAAATAGCAGGACGTTTTATGAGTCAAGCTTCTGTTAAAGTGTGTAAAATGTGTCTTAAAATGATCAGTGAACATGTGTTTGTTGCTGTAATCATCCTCCTGTTCATACTGACCATTAGATCCCTTCATAATACACTTACAATGGAAGTGATGGAGACTAAACCCACAAACATGGATTTAAAGTTTATGTGAAGCTAATATGAAGCTTCAAATCCAGCAGATATGTTTCAACGTTACAGTGTTTTTAGAGCCAAAGTCCCTCTTTTTGTTCCTATACTTCCACCACAGCTCAACAGGGAAACACAAAGAGGGAGTTTGATGCTAAACAGACTGTAAATGTGTCAGATATCCACTTGATATGACTAACTCACACTGATGAAGCCTCAGAGAAGCTTATATTTTCTTATTGTTTTGTAACAGTGAACAATCATGTGAAAGTTGATTTAAGAGGATTTTGTGAGATGTGCTGCAGTAATTATTTTATTTTTACACACAGTGAAGTGTGTAAGTGAGTATTTTAATTAAAGCTTCCCAACCAAGGTCAGCAGAATAATATCAGTAAAGAGGGAGCGAAACATCTGTAATCTAACAACCAGGTGAAGAACTACGAATGTCTGTGAGCTAATGGTAGAAATATATATATATATATATATATATATATATATATATATATATATATATATATATATATATATATATATATATATATATATATATATATATATATATATATATATGTATATAGTATATGATACTGAAACGTATTGTAATATAATTGTGGGAAAAGTACCAAGACTTTAGAAGAATAAAATGAGGTTAGGATGACAAG
>CM072864.1:652500-767500 GCA_036937835.1 Pampus argenteus | reverse complement strand
ATTCCTTCCTTCACACATCAACACGGAGGACTAACCTTTAAGAGTGATCAGTTAATCAATGTATGCTCAGAGTAGCAATAGCCAATCAGAGACAAGGATTTAGCCTTCACCTGCTTCCCAAAACAAGGAAAACATCCTTAGATTTGATGTTTTTAATTAAAAATAAATATTCATACAATCCTTCACATCCTCAGTTGCAGTAACATGTGACATGATCTCCAATCTAGTATATTGATACAATACAAAACAGAGATCAATAACAAGGGAAGTAAGATCCTCTCCTGACATGTTTTAAGACACATTAAAACACAATTTGTGTCTGATATAAAGTTCAGTCACCTCCTTCTTTACATTACATGCAGTATGTTTCTTCTCCCTCATTAACTATGAATATGCAAAATATTGTTCCTGCTCGTACGTACACGTGTCAAACTGAGATTTGCAAAGAGAGAGGACAAAAAGCCACTCTGCTCTGTATTACTGCTAACATATATATGTATATATATATATATGTACCAGCTCTCCAAAACATGTCCCAGAAGGTGTTTGAAGGTGCGTCTCTACTGCTTTTTTAGTTTTTAGGAGTAAAGGAGAAGTTACTCAAACTTTTAGCGGTTTGGTAAATACAGGCTGAGATTCTACTTGATCAAAGAGTTTGAACCTTTCACCTCGGTGGTGCCAGAAGTAACACGGGTCATTTGTCTGTGTGCACAGTGACGTGCATCTGCACACATGCTCACACATGTTTTGCCTTTTCTATCCACGTGTGCTAGTTAATGGTTACACCTCTGCACTGACGGCTTCTGTCCTTTGACTTAAAGGGAAAAAAGGGGGATAAAAGTTGGATCGTGGTTTTCCAGGGAACACCTGCCATTCCCTGCTCTGCCATCCCTGACATGTGTAGCTCGGCTTTGTTGCTGCCAGGATGCAGGGGCAGTCGTGTCTTTGTGTGTCGGCTTTGTTTTCCCCGAGGGCTAAAAGAGAGGGACTTCTCTACGAGTTGAACAAATAAACAGCAGCGAGTAGGAGGGAGGGAGCACCTGCTGAGGGCTTTGTGTCTCTTAATAAGGCTCACTACTGTCTGTGAGCGCACAACCCCCCGACTGAACACACACTGACTGGACCTGCACGTATGAAAACACACATATCAACAGTTTGATATATAGAGATAATGTCCATTCTGTGGTAGATATATAAAGTACATAGATCCTGTACTGCTACTTTACATCTTATATATGTTCTCACCACATCCACTGCTTTCATCGCTTCCATTTTAACTGCTATTTCAGCTCTTTGTATTTTAACTGTAGTTGATGAAATGACACATAAAAGCAATGTTACCCTGTTTTTAACCCATAAATACACACTTAGTGTAATTTACACAGAGCGGTAGAGAGCAGAAACAGAGTAAATATTGGACTTAGATTCACCAGCTGGACACAAACACGACTCCACATGATGAAGATGTTCAACCAATCAACGAGCTGCTGATGTTCTAGTGAGTTTTGTTCACTTCTTGTTTCTGATGGAAACTAGTGCAAAAACATATGTGATACCAAATGTCTTCATGTGGCAGGGTCTTACGGTTCATTAAAGGAACGGTATTTTATAGTTTTTTCCATTGGTTTTCTATGCAGAATGATGCAGTGATTGCAGACTTAACTTTCAGTGATTTCTGCTTCTTTTCAAACTGTTCTCTTTATTTTTCACACCGCTGCCACATCTGAGAGCACAGAAACATCAGCTGTGATGAAGGGTGTGTGAATGAAAGACGACGTTCTGACCTGTGACCATGTTGAAAGATGGATGTAAATCTATGACAGGATGTAAACATGATATGGTGCCTGAAATATATTTTTTTGTTTTTTTTGTTTGCATGTGGAAACACAGTGTTGATATTTGTCATCCATCCGTCCATTCCTCCTTTACGGTGTTGAATTTTATTACATTCATTGTTCATCAGATGCAGCCGTAGGAAGTCACATGTTCATCCGTGTCTCTTTCAGTGTGTGCATTTCAACACATATGAAGGCAGTATAGTTTTATGGTTGAATGGGAGTCAGTTGTAAAAGTGTGGCAGCACTCACGTGAGACATATAAATGGAGATGCTATACCTCTCTGACATGTTCTTTATAGAGGCCCCTGAGGGCCAAGGCCACGCCGATATGTGCTGTACCTGAAGAGAAGCAAGACGGGGACAGGCTTCTTCATCAGAGCGAAACAAAATATTAGAAATGAGGTTGTTGGGGTGAAGGACAGAAGAAAGAACGAAAGGACTGAAGACAGAACTGACATGTCTATCCACATATGCAGTCATTCGTCATCTGAAACACACAGTAAACACAGGTAAAGGTGTTCTGCCATCACTACATTTAACATGAAAAACACCACTTCATATTGTTTTGGTGGACCTTGCTTAGTTAGCTGCAAGCAACAAGCAAACACACATGTTCACATGTTCCAGTTATCTTTGCCTCTTATCGGTCACGACATCCGTAATGAGCTAATATCAGCTGATATATCAGCTGATATATCAGCTCTGTCAGCTCTCATCAGTGACAGGTGTGCACATTGTGTACACCTGTCTTTGTAGCCCACCTTTGGCCCTGCCGGCTCATAACTCGTCATGGGCCTTTAGGCCTCGACTCCTGCGAGGCTGCAAACCTGTAACACTGCATGAATTCTTTACAGGAAAACCAAGCCAGAAGCCACAGATTAATAATGCAATTTTCTATCTAAATTCTTGTTTATGTGAAGCAAAAAGTTCCCCTGAGATCCTTGTATTATTCATGAGCATCAGAGAGGAGGAGGAAACAAATCATTTAACACAATGTGTGTCTCTGTTTGTGTGGATGTGTTTGGCCATCCAGCACTGTGTGTGTGTGTGTGTGTGTGTGTGTGTGTGTGTGTGTGTGAGTGTCCCCTATTGCAAGGATGGGCTTGAATATGTGCATTTCTGTGTATCTATAAGAAAGCATGCTTTTGCCTGATGTTTGAATAGTTTATGTTTGTGATATCTGTTCGCCTTTGTGTGATTGAAGTGGAATTTGCATCTGTTTATGTGTGAATGTATGTATGTTTGTGCATTCAAGTGATTATCTGAGAGGGGAGGTATGTGTGAGCATGAATGTTAATATGTGTGTTTGTGTTGTAATGGAATCAGGACGTATGTGTGTGTTTGTGGGTGATTTGTGCGTGCATGTGTGCATACTGCATACACGTGGCTATACGTTGCGTGCTAATATGAACATGCAGAGCCACTTGGTATTCCACGCAGCTCGTCTCTTGTCTGTCAAGTACGCGCATGGGGATCGCAACTGGAGAGATTGAAAGTTTGAGGAGCTGAAAGGCCTGCATGCCAATGAGAGAAACACACTTGTTTTCTCCTTCTAAACCACCCTCAGCTTTTCCTTCATTGCCAACCGTTTTGCCCACCATCATCCTTCTTCTCTTCTGTCGTCTCTTAACAATATTTTCCTCTTTCCGGGTTTAAAGTGAAGCCTCGTTGCAGACTGAGCATATGTGCTGGAGGAAAACTGAGGATTTTCTCTGCTATCAATAAAACTAGTTGCTCTTCTCTTGCTGGGAGATAAAAATGCTCATCAAGATCTAAAAGCATCTGCGGGGTGAGGGGATATTTCCATCTGTGATCTAGTATTAATGGAAGTGTTAATAGAGGTGGCGGTCTGTCAGAGAAACAGCCAGCAGCGCTGCATCCAAACATGCACACACAAATGCAACACAACAACACACATGAAGAGTTTGGTGCAGATATTAATATACAAGGCACACACACAACGATGATGTGTGTGAAGAAATCCAAAACAAATTGGTTTTAAACGTTTTAGATTTCATAGAGATGTAAAAAGTCACACATAAACATACACACAAAAAGAACACAGTCACTCATGAACATATGCATATACACACAAACAGGCACACCCATGGGAGTGGCAAATAAACAATATTACACTCAGAGCACTTGTTAAGAGCGTTCACACACAGCGCACAACGCATACACAGATGTACATACAGTACAAACATGCACACATACAGATATGAGAGAGAATTATTGAGGAACTTGATTATACACTACGAGCACAATAAATTGACACGTTTTCACAATCTTGTGTGTGCACACAATCAAAGCAAACATGATGCATGCCAATATTTACACAACCACACCGGGCAGAAAAGAAAGAACATGGCTTTGTGAAAACATCACTTTAAAAACAGATTACATGTGTGTGTCCAGCCTGGCACATTAAACACTACGGGTGCTCCGGTATGAGTCATACATCGGTCTGGTTCTTCTTAAACACAACCTGCTCATACCTCACAACGTGGTCCTCATACCTCACAACGTCGTCCTCGTACCTCAAAACGTCACCCTCATACCTCACAACATCGTCCTCATACCTCACAACATCGTCCTCACACCTCACAATGTTGTCATCATACCTCACAACGCTGTCCCCGTACCTCACAATGTCATCCTCGTACCTCACAATGATGTCCTTGTACCTTTACAACATCGTCCTCATACCTCACAACATCGTCCTCATACCTCACAACATCGTCCTCACACCTCACAATGTCGTCATCACACCTCACAACATCGTCCTCATACCTCACAACATCGTCATCATACCTCACAACATCGTCCTCACACCTCACAATGTTGTCATCATACCTCACAACGTCGTCATCATACCTCACAATGTCGTCCTCGTACCTCACAACGCTGTCCCCGTACCTCACAATGTCATCCTCGTACCTCACAATGATGTCCTTGTACCTTTACAACATCGTCCTCATACCTCACAACATCGTCCTCATACCTCACAACATCGTCCTCACACCTCACAATGTCGTCATCATACCTCACAACATCGTCCTCACACCTCACAACATCGTCCTCACACCTCACAATGTTGTCATCATACCTCACAACGTCGTCATCATACCTCACAATGTCGTCCTCGTGCCTCACAACGCTGTCCCCGTACCTCACAATGTCATCCTCGTACCTCACAATGATGTCCTTGTACCTTTACAACATCGTCCTCTTACCTCACAACATCGTCCTCATACCTCACAACATCGTCCTCATACCTCACAACATCATCCTCATACCTCACAACATCGTCCTCACACCTCACAATGTCGTCATCATACCTCACAACATCGTCCTCACACCTCACAATGTCGTCCTCATACCTCACAACATCGTCCTCACACCTCACAATGTCGTCCTCACACCTCACAACATCATCCTCATACCTCACAATGTCGTCCTCGTACCTCACAACGCTGTCCTGATGTCCTTGATGTAGTTAAAGTACTGCAGTAACAGTACATAAGTATAGTGATCTTGATGTAGTTAAAGTACTGCAGTAACAGTACATAAGTATAGTGATCTTGATGTAGTTAAAGTACTGCAGTAACAGTACATAAGTACAGTGATCTTGATGTAGTTAAAGTACTGCAGTATCAGTACATAAGTATAGTGATCTTGATGTAGTTAAAGTACTGCAGTAAAAGTACATAAGTATAGTGATCTTGATGTAGTTAAAGTACTGCAGTATCAGTACATAAGTATAGTGATCTTGATGTAGTTAAAGTACTGCAGTATCAGTACATAAGTATAGTGATCTTGATGTAGTTAAAGTACTGCAGTATCAGTAGTGTTTTGGTCCCTCTGACTAATCATTAGATTATTAATACTGAAGCATCAGTGTGTACATAGCCACAGTTGGAGGATACCTTGAGTACTTCCAGTACTGTAGTACTATAGTACAATAGAAGCAGCAGTATGTGGCTGACTGGACCTCTAGTCAGGTAGAAGTGTGTGTGTGAAGTGTGTGTGTGTGTAAACACCTGTGTGGACGGACAATGAGCCTGTAGTTTAATAGTTTTGGAGGTCTATGGAACAACTACATTTATGAGGCTTTGGGTAAAAGTACTGACAGTAATTTTATAAGTAAGAATAATTCATTGTTGTTTTTGGTCTTTTGTTGACAATAATAAAAATAGTAAACATTACAAGACTTATATTTTATTCTCAATCAATCTTCATCATTAATGTTTGTTATGATTGAACTTTAACTTTAACTCTAACTTTAATCCTGACTGACAGGTTTGAACATTTGTCTTTCCTGACAGTCTGGATATCGTCAGTATTAAGCCTTATATGCAGATAATAAACACGATCTGACCACTGTGTTAAACCGTTCGATAAACATCCTCCTACGATGGGCTGTCTAATCAGAGCAGGGTACACGATACTCTGTATTTAAATAATCATTCAAGAAGTGTAAAGCATGGTTGAAACAACATTAGTCTGCTTTAACACAGGTTATTTACACTATAACAGAGCATTAAGGCCATAAAGTTAGCATATATTAGCTAACTAAAGCTCATTATGTGGGTTCACTGCACACTGCTGCCAGACGTACTAACTGTTATATCAGGTAACATTAGTGGCTCTGTGTTGGATCAGCAGAGTTAAATGTGATCCTCAAAGCTTTTCTCAAGTAAAAGTGAAAAATGCTCACAGTAAACAATACATATTTCTATAACTGCTCAGGTTTAACATTGGACCTTTTTAAATAAAGACTGAGATGAACTTTTCAACCCACACAGTTAAAATTATCTTATTATAATTAATAAAATCTGACTGTTGTGAGAAGCTCAATCTTCCAGCATTATGGATGTGCTGGATGGAAAAGCTCGACAGGGACGCATCAGGGACCAAAGGAGGCAAAGGGTCAGTTATTAATTCAAATGCTTTGCTGAAGATTAGCCAACTTTAACTAAACGATTTACCCGCCAATATTCTGCAAGTCATCTGAGTTGGTTCACTGATGATTGTTGAAGTTTGTATGCAGCAAAATCAAAATGAAGCTGAAGTTTTAGTCTGACAGGTGTGATTGAGGAGAGATGTAAGTTTATTTTCCACTGAGGGTTTGCCTTTTCTTATATATAATTCATGCATCAAAAAGGGTTTGAGCAGCAGAGAAATGCTCCGCACTAACCTGCACGGTGCAGAGTAACCTGTTCACTAGCTGCAGGCTGATCGACATTTATTCACAGCCTCTCCTGTGTTTTGCATTTGTTGCTCGAGAGATCACAAGAATATCATCAGCAGTTTGTGTGTTGCAAGATGTCAGCTACGCTGAAGCTTTTATATCTCATCACTGTGAAGTCAGAACTGGATGAAACATTCACAGAATGAACTGACTGACAGGATGAAGTGTAAGCATACCATGCATCCACTGCCTGCTGCGCTCTGAAACCAAAGGTGTACAACCGACGACTGTGTTGGAGCTCAGCCCTGAGCTACAGAGAAAATGTAAGAAGAAGGTCTGATGTCAATGCACCAACATAAAGTCAGCAATTTACTCCTGACGTGTGGGGAAAACCCACTATTCTGTACTCATTTGAAGTCAAACTTGTGGTAGAGAAGAAGTACACACTCCTGAAAAAACTGAAATGATTAGATTGATGAAAGGCTTAAATATGCACAAGCTCCAAACAAGCCTGAAAATATGACACATGAGAAGTGTGAGAGTTTCACCCAAAGACAGTGACGACATGATTATTGATGGTGATGATTCCATTAATTCAGGCCTGACTTGGCGTTGTGTTTCCTAGTTAAACCAAGATCAACAGCAGATGCACCGTCGTGGCAGCAGAACATGGCACTGTGATATGACATCACACCCCTGCTAAGAGTGTGGCAAAAACACGAGCAGCCTGCTGCCAAACGGAGGGCGAAACATGGCACTAATACAAACACAAAGTAATGAGTAATGAGTGTTCCAGGCGATACGAGAGACTGAGAACACGATTCAAGATCTCTCTGTCGAGACGAGTCATTGTCTCTGCAAACATTTAATTTCCTGATATTTAAATTTGTGCATAAGTGTGAGATTAAGTAGAAAAACAAAGGAGCTCACAGGTTGCAGGCTAGATCTGAACTGTAAAAAAAGAAGCCGTATTAGTTGTTAGTTTTGTGCAGTGTGTCTTCTGTTATCACCCTACACTACACAGGCACTGAAAAGGTTTATGTCCTCATCGAACTTAATATATTAATCAGGAACATTATGGTTTGTTGTATTAAGAAGAAAACAAACAAACAAAACAAAAAACATTACAGATTTCAATCATGTGTCTTCCTGGAAGCAAAATATGATGTGTGCTTATGTAGGCGTGAACCAACCGATCCAATTTCAACCAATAACATCACAACATCCACCTATCAATCAAACGCTTCATCAACAGAAGAAGTTGCTGCCAGACGGATGACTTCTGGAAGAACTGCAGTATTAAGAGGTTTGTGACCACAATAAAGAACAAACAAATGAAAAGCAATGAGCACATCAAGACTCTGACTGGAGTAAGAGGCACCCTGCTGGGGGTCTGATGGTGGGTGTGTATAGAGTCATAGTGGTGTAGTCTGTAGATGTGTCCTCTTCCTCTGTTGGTTATGTACTAGTGTGCAGTGATAATGTGTCTCAGCAGTATATCACACTACCTGGAAGCCTCTTTGTCCCCCTGCCTCCCCCACTCACACCCATTCCTCCCCCATGTCCAGGCTCATTATCCCGGGCAGCTGGTTTTGGGGCCGGCTGGCTGGAGAGGAAAGTGGAGTCTAATTCACTTATTGATTCCTGTCCTGTGTTGCAGGATACTTCACAGCTTTAATCAGTGGGTGGTTTTGGGGTGAAAACAAGGGTACAGGGCCACCAGATGCACTTTTTGCAGGTGGGTCCAGATGAGATTTAGTAAGTGACTGCATTGTTTTCTGAGCCCATCTATCTGTCCATTATTTTATATTCATCTTTTGTCAAATCTTTGCCCTGTTGATCAATGGCTGCGTTGACAGTGCTGACCTTTCAGCTATCATAGCTAATTAGCTGTGTTGCGCCATCCACTCGTATTTAACCTGAACCTTCTTTGGATTATAAACTGAAAACTAGCAGGCATGCTAACTAGCATGCCTGCTAGTTAGCATGCCTGCTAGTTTGGAGAGATGTGTTTCCACTTCAGTAACTATTTATTGAATGAAATGATGAGAATAAAATGTGGAAACAGTACAGAGAAAGTTTGGACTGTGACTGACTAGCACTAGCATGCTCCAGGCTGGTTATCATGCTAAGCGTTCTCGTACCCGCATCACCGGGCCTCTAAAACACCACATTTCATGAGGATGCTCTTTCTGGAGGGGGGGGCCTCTAGTCTATGTGTGGCTTTCAGCTTCATGTCTGCTGTTTCTACTCAAAATGTAAATCTTTTTTCTTAGATGAGGCTCAGTGATTGGCTAAAAGGCTGAGCATTAGTTTTTACAGTGAACATTACTCAGGAGGAAATACTGCATTTGTTAGGGACTATTTTCATCTGCGGATTAATACTTTCTACTGAGTGATTCCACTAACAGGACAGTGTGTGTGTTCATGGTGATTTGAAGAGGTTTGCATCACTCTGGATCCCTTCTTCCCATTCGGGTTTTGGATTATTGCAGAAAGTAAGTGTTGTGGCAAAAACAGTCAATGAATGCAGTCACCAGAAAAAAGCAAACCTATAAACAAACTGCACCATGATCACATGACTCATCACATGACACGACGACTATGTTTGGCGTGATGACGTTTAATGTCCCAGACAACTACTGCCTTTTTAAAGACATGTAAAAGCTTCAAACATCATACAACATATTTTATGTTGTAGAACAAAATGTGAAAATCTCTTAAACTCGAGTTAACCACAGACCTTATTTCAAGCCTCTAACCAAAAAGCCATTTAAGAAGCCATTAAACCAGAAGTGTGAAGATGTGCAGGAAGAGTCACTCTGTGCAACAGTATACAGTATAATAATAATAATAATATTAATAATAATACAAATACAGACCATCTTAAGCTGTAGTCTTTAAGGTTTTTGCATTCACCTCTGGCCCAGGTTACAGTCGTATATCAGAGATTACAGTCAGTGCTGAATAATAATTATTTACTATTCACCCAAGTCATGTTTCCATTAATCTTCAATCACAATGCTGAGAGGATGACAGAGAAAAGAAGAGCAGGAAACAGAAAGGAACATGCTGTGCATCTCCTGGATAAGAGACGCAGCTGGGAAACTCACCCGGGAACAGCGAACCTGCCATCAGATTTTTAGCACTCCAGATTCAAAGGCTGCGTGATGTGCTGTGATCGCAGCGCGGAGATAAGAAAGGAGCAAAATATGTGATATTTGCTCATATTTGATGTTCATATTCATAACCTTACCTATATATATATAATAATAATGTGCTGGTTTGACTTTTAAATTAACAGAACAGAAATTAGATTATTAGGTTCAGTTACATAAAAATAAATATTCACACATCCACGTTCATCAAAAGAAGAAAAACACGCTTCCTGCTCGGGAGTAATATTTCACCTGCTGTAACTTTGAAACTGAAAATCTGCAATTTGATGAACTTTATTTGACAAGCATTTAAATACTGAATACTTTTTACTGTTTAATTTACTGTCATGATCTTGTTTTTGTTCTTTCAGGACAAAGCTCATGTTCCTCAAGGGGTAAATCAGGTTTTCTGAAGGTGAATATATATATTTAGTAATATAATCTCATATTAATTGAGTCACAGACCGTCCAACACTTGATGACTCTTGAACTGTCTGTTTTTGTGGAAGCTTTAAATAAAGGTGTGTCCAGGTCAGTGTCCAGCAGGACAAGGTCATGGCCTGGACAGTGAGCACACAAACCCCATGACCTCTGAACCCTGTGACCTCTCACCCCAGAGTCCAACCCTTCAACAGTCAGCAGGTTATTGATCAAGCACGTACTGCAAAGTAGGATTAACAGGAACAGAAAGGAGGAGAGGAGAGGAGAGGAGAGGAGAGGAGAGGAGAGGAGAGGAGAGGAGAGGGGGGGGGAGAGAGAGAGGAGAGGTGAGGAGAGGAGAGGAGAGGAGAGGAGAGGAGAGGAGAGGAGAGGAGAGGAGAGGAGAGGAGACCCAAGTTTTGGGCAGATTGTGGGCTTGAGTTGGGTTGATTCACAATAAATATTGATCTGTTGTAGAGAGTGAATGACTTGGACAACAAGGAGCTCAGTTTCAGAGAGGTTAAACTGAAGACGGCGTTCTTTCATCCATGTCGAGATATCAGCGGGGCATGATGACATCCGAGCCGAGACTTGATAGGAAGAGCAGGGTTTCGTCAGCGTAGCAGATTTATGAGACACCGTGGGAGCAGATGACTGCACCAGGTGAGGTGGAGTATACTGAGCAGGGAAGGGGACCAAACACTGACCCTTGAGGAGGCCTGTGGATAAGTTTTGTTTACAGCTGATTGGCTATTTCATTGGCCAATAACCTTGGATGACAGTGAGCCAGGCTACAACAGTAAACAGTAGAAGGAATAACCAGCCTGTGTCCTTGCTACCTGTACAGGTAGACTTAAACTCTTTCAACAACAAAGCCTGACAAGAGTCAACGTCTACATCAAAACTCAAAAGCAAAGTTTCAGAAACACTTACAAACTGCCTGCTATCGCCCGTTTTATGTCAGAGCTTGTTCTGCTTCAACCCCTGTAGGCTTTTAGTGAACAATCCCCTTTCAATAAAGCAACAATAAGGCACCAACAGAGGAGGAGACCTGTGTCAGCTGACACACCTGTTTAAACCCCAACGAAGCCTGACAACAGAACTCAAAAACAAAGTTTCAAAGACACTTACCAACCGACTGCTCCTATGTTTTAGATCTCAGCTTGCTCTCAAATGTATACACACATTCACATAAATGCAAATCATGATGCAAATCCTCCACAGCAACACACACCCCGTCCCCCTCGCCATCCTCCTCACTCACTTTAGTTTTCAGCATGCAAAGTATTTTGAACGCAGCTCAATCTTCACACCACTCTGACTGACTCTCATTGATTTCCATGCTGTTAGATGGAGATGGTCTGTGCAGGCCAATGAGAAGAAGGTTCACATGTGATAGACGTGTTACGGCAAAGATTGTCTCCCCACGACACACGCACGTGCACACGTACGCGAACGCGCACACGCCATCCAACCCAGCTGGAGACGCCTCCTGAATCCATATGTGTATCCACATGCATTAAGACACAAATGTACACCTGTGTCTTTCTGTCTGGCACTTTCACAAGCTCCATCTATCACACACACACACACACACACACACACACACACACAAACAACAAGCATGCAATCAGAGAATTGCAAATCTTGTTTTTGTGTGAAAGCTATATGCAGGTATGCAAATACAACAATATACTTGACACAGTGACACATACACACTCTCACACACAGCGCAGGTTTACAACACACACTAACCCACCCACCCAGCTAACAGGTTATAGCTTGCCCCGTGCATTTCAGTAAGTGTGTTATTTTATCGCCTCTTTTCATCCTCTCCCCTCCCTTTCTGCTCGGTGACACGGGGATATGTGCACCCTACTTTGTTACCATGGATACCACAAACACGCCACATAGAAAATTCTACACAGAATAATAAGTGGCCAATTGCGTCTGTTTGCTCTCCAACAAAACCTCAGGATTAGAGGCATTTTCTTGTCAGAGGCATAAACTATTTTTATGTTTGCAGGGAAAGAGAAGGAGGGGGAGGAACGGAGAGGAAAAGAGGAAGGGGGGAAAAGAAGCATAGATATGAAAAGAGCATACTAATGCTGCGTGGTGACAGGTTTCTCCCTGCTCTGTGAGATGAGAGAGCTCGAGAACAGAGGAGGGAGAAAAAAGGATATGAAAAGAAATGCTCTTAAAAAGAAACTCAGGTGCTCAGGGCACCCTTAACAAATGAAGGAGAACACGGCAGACAGAGAGGGGGGCACATCATTTCAAGTCCAGTTAACTGGGAGCGCTGACATTTGTAACAGTCAAGCAGGCGACGTGAAAAGCAGGTTGGCGTTTAGTAGAGCAAACTGAAGCTAAATGTTTTGAAAAGCTCTCTGGGTTTTATTTTCAAGTGTGTGTGTGTGTGTGTGTGTGTGTGTGTGTGTGTGTGTCTTTTAGATTAATTGACAAACACTCATCTGATGCCTCCTCCTAATTTCTTCCTCCTGCTCTGAGCCTCGGAGAACATAACCCCAGTGTGCAATGATGTCATTATGATACCATCTGTTTGCTGCAATGGCAGACACAATGTACACACACATTTAAACACACATTACATACACACACACTTTGCACGAGGTAGCTGTGGATCAGATAACATGTAGAGAGAGCGAACCTATGACATTTGCACAGCACACTGTGTATCAGCTGTGCACATGTATGTTTAATGCAGGCTTATTGTAAAGATTAAAGGTGGTTGTTGACAGGTTTTATATCGAGTCCCGCTGTCTCCGTCTGCGGCCAGAGGACAGAACAAACGTCTTGTCCAAACGCTACGCATTGTAACTACAGTAGTACAACGCCACACCTGTCAAGGTCACCAGGGAAGACGTTTGATGGGGATGTCTGTCAATCCCATCCCCCATCTACACAAGGACACCCACCCCCTCACTCCAATTTCACACCTTTATCATGTTTGAGCTTGATCCGGTATAAAACGCAGAGGGATGAAAGCTACCACCGGTTAATGAAGACTGGCCTACACACAGATTACAACAGTTTCACTCAAGGTTCACACTAAACACTGTACGGGTTTGGTTGCTTTTTACTTACACACACTGATTCTGATCCGGTTGCTTGTATTTGTTTATGTATTTGTTTATTCATATACAGAACATGCCCAAAAAAGAAAGTCTTTTAAAGTTATATTTCACATTTATTGTTGATGTAAATCTGTGACAAATATTAGTGTTTGAAATGTAGATGAGATTTAGTTTCAGTCCTTCTTTAGTTCACTTCAAAATACTTAAGACGACTTCAAAATCTAAATATGTTAGAAGAGTTGAAATACACAAGATTTAATATGACTGGTCAATACGTGGCGAGACAACAATATCCAACACCACAAAGACACATATTCTGTCAACAAGTGTCAGTTCATAATTCTCACAGACCTACTTCCTGTCCCAGCCAGTCAGCAGTGTGTAGTACAACTCCAGATAAGTTTGTAACCCACTTTTTAAACTGAAACTCAGATCTGGCAACCACAAACTCATGTGGGATGATTTATATGCTCGCACTCGGTCTGTGAGTTTCCTGTAAAGGTTGGAGAAGCTGCACAGGTTAAAATAATAAGTAGTAGTTTATCAGTTACAGTTTCATGTCCAGTAGGACGCCGTTTCTTCCTCGAGCATCTTCATAGCTTCCCCTTTGCTCCTCTGCAGAGACCTTAATGAACTCTATGTTGGATAAATCTACATCAATGGTTTGGTGAGTTAACAGGTGTATTTCTGTACCTACCTGTGTCCGACTAAGCGTTTTGGCTTCTGCGTTCGATGTAGACTAACAGCAGGTACAAGTGAAGCCACATGGACAGACGTGCGTGCGGTGCATGCATGAGCAGGCAGAACCGACGTAGCAAATGAATTTGGAGGGGCGTAATGAGAGACGGCGCTGGGCTCCGGCCCGATTTCACAGCCACATCATTAGGGTGAGGCGGCCCTGGCCCCTGAACGAACACACACACAACACACATGCACGGTCCAGCACAGCTGCCCTAGGAAAGACGAACAAGGTCAGCCGCCGTGCCGCAGTCTAATGAGAGGTGACAGGTGAGAAGAGACGCTCCAGACTTTACCCATTAACATTTTTGGGGAGTATTTGTGTGTCTCTGTGTATGTGCGCATGTGTGTCTGAATTATAACCAAATCCATAACCAAAACCACACAGGCACACAATACCCTCCGTGTGACCTTCATGTACTTCCTGGCAGGCAGGTGTTAAGGCTGTAGGGGCTGAGCTGAGTGGCCAACAGGAGATGATGCTGTGTTATTTATCAGCATGTCCAGGCGTCATAAATGACTGTTCGCTGCAGGTAACTCAGCACACACTGTTACAGCTTCAGCGGTGTGTGAGGTTCAATCATATAAAGAGTTTAAAGGAATAACTGTTAAAGAACAAGGCTGAACAGTTTCTTATTGTTAACAAATCTCATGTTAACCTTAACCCAACCAACAACTGATCCAAAGCCAGACACATCTTATTCCTCCATTATTTATTTAATTATTTGTAAGGTCCATGTGTAATATTGACCAAAATGTTTCATAGGAAACATATCACAGCGTTTAATGATGTAAATCAGGATTATTTTCATAATTTCTTGATTAATTGATTAGTTGTTTGGTCTATAAAATGGCAGAAAATGGTAAAAACTGGGACTCGGTGTTTTGCAGAGAGCAGGATGGTTTCCTCACGTCTTCTTCGGTTCTGGCCAACGGTTCACAACTCAAAGATTTTCAGTTTACTGTTATAGGATAAAGAAGCCAGAAAATGTTCACATTTCAGAAGCTGCAATCTGAGAATTATTTCTTAGAAAATGACTTAACTCACTAGCTCTGTAACACAGTTATCTTAAAGCTAAAGTTGCTTAGCAAGTCACTATTAACATATGCACTAAGGTCTATGAAAATGTCCCTCGATTATCAGTTAAAAAGGGCCAGAGTTTAGATTAACTTTAGTCTTCAGATAGCTGACGTCCGAAGGAATAAAACTACAGCTGCTTGATGCTCTTCCCTCGAGCGAGCGATGCTCGTCTGTCACTTGAGTCAGTTGGACTCATTACGATGGCAAGTTGTCTCATGACTTGGTCTGTGTCCAGATGGCTAACCTTAAAGACAGCACGCCACAGCTGCCCGATCTGCTGTAGCTCTCCTGATGACTAGCAACACAGGACGCATCTGACATTTCTGGTGACAGCCTGGAGCTTGACAAAGAAGAAGAGACGCTTGATAATCACCACTGTGACACCATTAAGACGACATTTAGGGACCTCCCTCACACATATATCTGAAGATGAAAGCGATGAGGGGAAATCCACATCATTGTTTCATCTCGGCAGCTAACTGTCATCGTAAAGCCGCCTCCATCGTGGTCACAGAGTTTCTCTTCTCACAGTAGCATCACTGTCTTCCCAAACATTGATTGTCACTGTGCTATCTCGTTCCTGAATGACTTCATCCTCTCGTTTACTCATATCTTACTCACTTCAGATGTACCATCATCCCAGAATAGACTTATTGTGGATGCACAGGTCTCTCAAGAGCTTTTGTTGTGTGACATTCTGCAGAATAATCATACAATGTCCTTGAGACTTTGGGTTGGACGCTCTTGAGCTGAAATCCTGCACAAAATCATTTTTTACCTTCTTCCTCCCTCTTTTATTGGCAGCCTAGTAAAGCCGAAATGCCATAAATATAATCTTTAAAAAATAATGAGAAATCGTAAGGAGGCTTTTTAAAAGGCAGTAATATAAGTCTTACTTTACTCTTTCCTATCCTGTTAGTCACTGTTGTAACATCATGTTCCTGCTAAATGAATTAAATCAATCACAACATGATTATCAGTTGCTTTAGTGTTTTTAGCCGTCCACTTTTCTATTTCTAACTGAGCCCCAAACTATATTAATAACTTATTAAATCGCATAATTACATTACGGCCATGCGTGCATTCATATATGTGAGCACATCGTCTTCTCTCCGATGGATTTGCCCTGCAAATCAAGTTAATCACAGCGTTGAAAGCAATAATGAGTGTGGCATGCTACTCAACAAACTAACAAAGCCATTAGCTAGTCTGCCTGTCTCCAAATCCAAAACCTTACATTCATTAGACAGTAATTCAGAGCAGAAAATGAGATTGAGATCGTTGATGCTACAGAAAAACATATCCCCACCCCCACCTTAGAAAAAACAACAGCGCTGGGATGACCGAGACAAGATCAAAAACAAATTTCTAATTTTGTCCATGAAGTGAAATAAGAGTTTATAATTACTCTGAGATAAGAGGGAGATGTTACAGACACACAGGAGAATCAGTTTTCAATCCATTCCTGTTTCCATGTAGTGCTGTGCAGGACTCTATGACTTTATGTAACTGCAGGAAGCATGGCTGTGAAAAATGCTGTCATCAATCCATTTTTGCAGGTTTCTACACTTTGCTTTGGGGATTTGGGGCACTCCTCACGTGTAGCAGTACATCACAGGTACCGGTGACTTGTGTTACATGTGATCCCGATCCTCACACATGTCTGCAACCAGCGGCGCTCCAGACATCAGCAGAAATCTCATCTCGCCTCTCCATCACTGACTCCACAGCCCCCCCACGCCCCGCCAATATCTCCTCTATCTCCCACTCTGTCATTTTACCTGTCAATCCTTCTCTCCATCAAGCCCTTATCTCCATCAGTGTCTGTATCTCCACTGGTAAACCTTTCAAGCCATCTTGTCATCTCCAGCAGCATGTCTACCTCTGCCTCTGCTCGACAGGCCAGCCTGGGCAGTGATGGCGGCTGGAGGCGGAAGGTGGCAGGAAGTGGGCCCGGGGCGGCGTGATGGTAGGTTAGGGGAGCTTTCAATCCCCCGACCTGTTCACCAGACTGTAATGGCCGTGCGTTATGGTTATTTTATATTAATATATAAGAGCTGCTGGTGTGGTGAGAAAATGACAGATAACTGGACTTATGAAGGGAATTGAATTAAGGCGCTAAATAACAGTAATGGTATGATCATCAGCATTAATGTTGGCGTAATAAGCATCACATTATCGCCAGTTATACGGTATTCTGATGGAAATGTAATTTGAAACTGCAGACACTGCACACCTTTGAATCTGACGCGGCTCCACTTCCACTCCGCAGGTCAGAAGAAGCTCCGTCTTTACTTTACATTCACACTCTGCCATCACTCTGACATTCTGCTTGACATTCAGGTAGCATAGCAACATGACAACATGCCCCTACAGCCTGGTGTGAGAATATAGATGCTTTTTGAAAAGGTTGACAAGAGAGAGAGAGAACGAGGAGGAGGAGGAGGAGGAGGAGGAGGGGAGGAGGGGGCACGGCGTGGAGTGAAGCCCTCCACAGATTTGCGTCTTCTCCTTTTCAACCCCACTCTAGAATCCCATTTGAAATTTAAAGCACCTTTTTGTGTGTCTGAAAATACCTTTACACGCGCTGCCATAAATACTGCCCACAGGGAGACGGCTCCGGTTCCTCCTGCCGACTTGCATGATTCAACAGGGATGAGCAACTATAATGGAGGACACACATATGCACACGTAGTGCATGTGTACACACTCGGTACACAACAACATACATACATTAGACACAGAATGTGTATATTCATCATATATGTATTTTTTGGTTTGTGTTGTATGTATGAGTACACGTCCACACTTATTGATTCTGTATGAAGGGAGAAGAACATAAATGAATGAATTATTTCTGTAGTAAAATCTAGTGGAGAGTAAAAACAGAGCACACATAAAACATGAAACACTGGTCAGAGGGGTTATGTAAATGCAGTTTTTTTTCCTAACCACAGAGTTTGATTCATAATTCATTAAGATTAAAGATGAATTTCATATGAGGCTGTTCCCTCTTCGATTGGCCCTTCGCCCCATTAGAAATGCCATAGCCCAAAGAGCTTCTCCTTCCTCAATGATTAGAGGAGACCAGATCCTGTCCCTCCTGACCAAATCAATACATCTTCTGATTTGATCCTGCCTGTTAGCCTCCAGTAGCTCAGAGGAAAATCACTCAACTCACTACTCACCTGTAAGGGTCGGGGCGAAGCTGCAGCTGCACTATTATTAACTCCAGCATTAACTATTCATCATCATCTTTTTATAATATATCAGTGTTGTCCTCCTCTAATAACATAAAAATACACAAGCTCAAGGATGCATAATGGGCTGATAAAAGGAAGAACAGACATCGTCTTTTTTATTCCTACATTACCCACAAAGCACCTCAACATGATTCACACACAGCTAATGTAACGTCCAGCAGAGACGAGGTCTGGTAACCTCACTCTGAATACCAAATATATACATCAATACATCGATCGGATAATAAATTGATTCTCCTCAGAGTCAGAAACCCAGCTACTAAATGTCCTGTAAATACATTTATTGCTGAGAAAGTATAAATATCTACATATTGTTATATGTGTTCATCATCCTCACATGAAAACATTTGAACCAACTGTCACAAATATGAATGTTTTACAGGCTTCATTAATCTAGAAGTGTCATTATAACAGATCTTTGCAGTAAATTCAATCATGACATATTAGTGCCATTTATCACATGTTGTCAAATTTAGTTTTCCATGTACTATAATTTTACTATCAAACACTAACAACTACCAGCGATTAAACAGCACCGAGTTTTATGCAGCAGGAAGATGTGAAAGACATTAAAACCTGCAGCCGGCGGGAACGTCACATGAAGATCTTTGAGTTTTATAAAACAAGATGTTTATTTCTGCAATGTGGAGACGTTGCTGTACAACGTTTCTGAGGCGACAGTAACCGTGTGGATGACTTGATGGATACGGTTCGGTATTTAACATACATGTTTTGACTGAAATGAAGAGTTGTGCTGCACATTATAAAATGATGCTGTGATTGTCTTAATGTTTTCCAGAAACACTGTAATAATCTTGTTCATTTCTTCATTAAGCCACACAGTCTTAACTGTGACTAACAGATTTATATAATATCTTTTAGCATCAGCTATGCCACAGATCATAGATATGAGATATTCTGACCATATATATTCCAAAGATTCACTATTTTATCCTTTTTTACAAACCCAACTTGTCAAGACAAGCTACTGACTGGAAACAGCTGAATTGAACCAAAAGGACTGTAAACCCATTAATGGCTTTCCTGCATAACTTTAAGATGAAAAAAGAAAAAGCTAAAAGGCCACAAAAGTGCCTCATCTTCCCAGAAAGGAACAGCAGGCCACTCCAGACTTTATCACTGACTCCATGATGCAATTAGCCATCGTGGTGGTGCAGCTGTGGTTCTGCTGATTGTATTAGAGAATCAGTGATGTCTTTCTGGACAAAACCCCAGAGATTGGGAGAGGGAAACTCACACAGCCCTAAAACACAATAAAGACAAGTGGCAGACCCACAGCTCTTGTTAGGGACAGCCCTGAAAAATGAAGTTTTTTTTGTTGTGGTGGGTATTTTTTTTCTTGCTGTGGTTTTATGGCCCAGGGGTCGTTATCTCTGAAACGCAGAGAGAAGCGAAGAGTCGACCTCAAACAATGCACATGCGCACGCACCGCCGCACACGCACAAACTTCCAGAAGGACGCAGGGGATTGCTGTGAGGAAGCCCCCGGGGGTGAAGTGACTTTTGACATGGACAGCAACATATCATAGCCCTGAACACACACACACACACACACACACACACACACACACAGATCGAGCGTCACTCTCACCCTTCTCACCCACCCTTGAGGGACAGAGAAAGAGAGGCAGGCAGGGGAGATAAGCACTGACCCCCCCAACACACACACACACACACACACACACACAAACGCACACACACACACACACACACCTTTCTCCTCTTCATCCAATTCAACACCCAGCCCTCCACTTCCCCTTGTTCCCTGTATGTCTCCCCTGTGTGGAGACAGCAACCTCTGCCAAGTACTGTGTGTGTGTGTGTGTGTGTGTGTGTGTGCGCGGGCTATCTGATCAATCTGTGGCAGTCACACACACACACACACACAAAGGCATAAGGCATTACAGCCCCTGAAAGCCACTCCATCCAGGGACAACAGACCCCCCTCAGAGAGGCCGTGGCTAAAGTTTACTACAATAGGGTTAGAGTAATTAGAAAGGCACTTCCCTTCTGGAGGAAATACTGGAAAGAGGGGGGGGGGGGGGGGGGGGGGGAGTACAGGACAGAGGAGCAATGGAGGAGGGGGGAGGGGGTGTAGAAGAGTGACAAAGACAGTGGCAGCAGAGTTGAGCTGTAAGATAGACACAGAGAAAGAGAGCAAGAAGAGCCCCCCAGAGTACAGCCATAACTCCATAATCTATTCACCACAGAGGCTGTAAAGATGGAGGAACAATCAAGGTGGAGACACAATGAAAAGATGGCTGGAGGGCAGGGAGAGATCACTCTACGGTCATGACATGTGGAGGAAAGGTTTACTGCTACGGAGCAGTTACAATATTAGACCTGAATGAGACCTGAATGAGACCTGAATGAGACCTGCGTCGTCTGCCACTTAAACCTCAGAAAATGTGACAGCATCTTCAAACTTCACTCAACAATGATCCTATTCTAAAATCTGTTTCTAAAATCTGTTTCTAAAATGTGTTTCTAAAATCTGTTTCTAAAACTTGTTTCTAAAATCTGTTTCTAAAATCTGTTTCTAAAATCTGTTTCTAAAATCTGTTTCTAAAATCTGTTTCTAAAATCTGTTTCTAAAATGTGTTTCTAAAATGTGTTTCTAAAATGTGTTTCTAAAATGTGCTTCGATTCAAGCTCAAGCCCAGTTTTTTTCTTGGTGTGACCAGCAGCTCAAGATCAGATCTAATTACAGAAGTCAACCTCGGTGCTATCAGCAGGATGAGGCTCAGATTAGGCCTGGACCATATGGCCTGTTGGGGCAACTGTGGCTTACACACAGCACTGTGGGGCGAAGTTAAACATGCACACACACACACACACTTACGCATACTTACAGGAACTTTGGCTTACTCATACCGCATGAGGAGAGCTGTGTTAACCCATGCCGTCAGTCCAATATGTCCGTACGATGATGCCATCCGGAGGCTTTTTAACTGACACACTTTCATATTTGAATTTATGGAGAGGTCAGAGATGAGTCATTTTAATGGATTAAATATATGAATGACTTCATGTGGCAAAGATCCGTTTCCATCTTTAAAGCACCTTGTCACAGTTTATAAATCTGCTCAAGCTGATAAGACATTTTTCTGGTAAACGGGTAAAAAAAAAAGTAGGTTTATGAATTCTCACTCAGTTACTATCTCCTTCACTCAAAGAGAATGAAACCATTTTAATAAACAAACGGCTGTGAATGCACCAGTTGTTCAGAGCAGCTGCACGGCTGAATAATTCCCACCAAAACTCTTTATACGCACAAACAGGAAGTAAGTCACAACTTAAAGTGGTTCCTTAGTGGTTGGACACATTATAAAATACATTATAAATACTTACAATAGTCTCTAATTCAGGCAGCAAAATGTGTTTTATAATCCATCCATCTTTCATATAATCACGTTTCAACTGGCCGCTCCTTGTTGTACACACACAGCCAGAAATGTTTTGTACCAGCATCTAATGTGGAAAGTGGACAATCACGAGTTAATGTAAGTGTAGGCAGCCTTGAAAGCCTCTCGCAGGTTCAGGTTGGTGTTAGCTGTGTTCACACCTGCACGACTATAGAGGAGAGTTTGCTCATTTGAACGCGTGCTGACTGATAAATCTTCTCCTTTGGCAAAAAGATATGGCAACAGAAACATTGTTTTGCAGGAAAAGTTAGTAGCATAAATAATGAGTAAACCCTGGCTATGCCTGTTTGGCCCTGCAGTTGGAAAGAGGCTAATTAGTCCTTAAGGGAGAAAAACACATTTCGAGGAGAAAATGAATGATCTCATACTTATACAATGCAGCGATAACAAGAACAGAAACCTAGAGTGAAATGATCAAAACAACAAAAGACTGATGCAACAGCAGCCAATGCACTTCAGAGGAGGAAATCAAAAGGATCCAGATATTTACAGTAAATGGAAAAGTCCTCCTCATTTGCTACATGTGTGTAATTGACGGGCAACATTTACGTCAAAGAGAAAACAGATGCAGAGAGACGAGATAGAGAATCCAGATCAATAATGGGAGAGGGGTCTCCAACACACACACACACACACACACGCACACACACGCACGCACACACACACACACACACACGCACACACACACACACACACACTTTACCCACATTAATAATGTTTAAGGCAGGAAGAGAAGTACTAAATGATACTGTGGACTCCTGTTGAAGTTAAAATGTAGACTCTGTGCAGATGTAAACTAATCCAAAAGAACTTTTTACAACCACATAAGACACTTTAAACTGTCTCTAAATCACTTTATTTGTCTTATTTTGGCCTCTGTGCTTTAAGTCTTTCAGATATTCATGATAATGGGATTCATTGCTCCTCCTCCTCTTTCCAATTTTCTTTCTTCTATCTGTCTCCTGTCCATCGCCATCCATTTGAAAAGAAGGCACTGCATTTAAATTACGCAGGCAGTTTACTGTAAGAGTCCACCAGGGAAATCGAAGAAGACAGAAAGAGAAAAGAAGAGCAGGAGGAGGAGGAGGAGGAGGAGGAGGAGGAGGAGGAGGAGCAGGAGGAGAGGACAGGGGGTGGGGGTTGTAAGACAGTTATGGGAAATAGCAGGAGAGTACGTGAAAAGATGGAGAAGATAGAGACCGGGATAGTGGGAATGATGGAGTGAGGGAAGTGGTGAAAGAGTGAGGGTGGGGAGGTGGGGGGGGGGGGGGGGGGGGTGACTTATGATGAGAGAGTGAAGAAAAATGAAGTGAGGGAATGAATTAAAGGAGAGAGAGAGAGAGAGAGAGAGAGACAGAGAGAGAGAGAGAGAGAGAGAGAGAGAGAGAGAGAGAGAGAGAGAGAGGTGTACAAACAGTGAGGAAGCCAGGAGAGAGAGAGGTTTTAGTCCTGCATCCGTTCACTCTCCTTCCTCCTCCTCTCCTGCTCCTCCCCTTCTCCTCTTCTGCTCCTCCCCTCCTCCTGCTCCTCCTCCTCTCCTGCTCCTCCCCTCCTCCTCCCCTCCTCCTGCTCCTCCTCCTCCTCTGCTCCTCCTCACTGACGGATCACAAACAAGCAATCCCACAATGCTCTTTGTCATCTCTGCAGTGGAGGACTGCGTTTTAGCTATTTACATGCAAATGGTAGCTCAGCCCTCCCCGCTCACACACACACACACCTTCCAACCCCCCCCCACACACACCCCCAAACTCTGTGTGTGTGTGTGTTTGTGTGTGTGTGTGTGTTATGTGCATTATCATACTTTATCATAAACTTTACAGAATAGATTATATTATTTTTAGTATTTTAACATGATTTTTGCTTCATGCTACGACAGGCTTATCACTGTAGCCTCTGCTAACATTAGCATTGTGACATCTGTCTCATGAGGCTGCATCTGAAAGTCATTACTAGTCATGATTTATCCTTACAGCTAAAAGTACTGTATGTGCATGTGTTGTTAAAGAGGACAGACTGTGAAAGAGCAGCAGCTGTTTACTGAGCAGGTTAAAGTAAAGATTTACCCAGAAGAAAAAGTGCAATTGGTGCATCGCTCATCTGCTGCACTATTTGATATTTAAGTACAAGCAAGCCAGAAAAACTAGGAAGCTGCATTCATGAAAACCATAAATGATTCACACACAGGTGTTCATTCAGTCCAGTCTACATAGAAGATGCTCAGCTTCAGTAAGTGTGTGTGCAGGTGAAACAACCTTCTTTACATCCTGCACTGAAGTTACTTATTTCCACTGTGACAGCTGGTTTTATCTGACCAGGCGTCTGTAGAGAGAAGCTCATGTTTCTATTGAATAGAATATTTAAAATATATAAACTCATGTAAACATGAAGCCAATTTTTCTGTGTTGTTAAAAACTAGAAAACATGCTAAACAGATAAACCTGTTTGTCTATTCATTCGTGAACAAAATACAAACAAACAGGCCCGTTTACCATTGATTTATCCATCTATTATTGATATCATTATTATCATCACCATAGTTACATATTTAAATTACTTTTTTATCTGATCAATTTACAATGACATAAAACTAAGAGGATCAGGGAATGTTTAACTTTAACCACTGATCAATTATGTGTTGATTAATTTACATAAAAAGGTAAAGTCTCATGAACACTGGAGCCTACATAATAATAATAATTATATATATATATATATATATATATATATATATATATGTATTTATATATATATATATATATATATGAGGGTTTGGAAAGCTTCCTCCACAGCCCCTAAAGAGGATTTCACATCTTTGACAGATAAAGTGATCTTGGTGTGTAAAATCAGTGAAATGCCCCTTTAATCATTTCAGAAATATTACCTGAAGACCAAAAAAGAAACAGAGAAGCAGAAAGAAATGTTGGTTAAATGTAAAATGTATGAAAAATAGAAGCAAGATGTTTTTCTTCATGCGGACGTCCGTTGCTCCTTCCTCGCCTCCTTCTCCTTCCTCGCCTCCTTCTCCTTCTGTGCCTCCTTCTCATTCCTCGCCTCCTTCTCCTTCCTCGCCTCCATCTCCTTCCTCGCCTCCATCTCCTTCCTCGCCTCCTTCTCCTTCCTCGCCTCCTTCTCCTTCCGCGCCTCCTTCTCCCTCCTCGCCTCCTTCTCCTTCCTCGCCTCCTTCTCCCTCCTCGCCTCCTTCTCCCTCCTCGTCTCCTTCTCCTTCCTCGCCTCCTTCTCCTTCCTCGCCTCCTTCTCCTGCCTCGCCTCCTTCTCCTTCCGTGCCTCCTTCTCCCTCCTCGCCTCCTTCTTCTTTCCTCGCCTCCTTCTCCCTCATCGCCTCCTTCTCCTTCCGTGCCTCCTTCTCCCTCCTCGCCTCCTTCTTCTTTCCTCGCCTCCTTCTCCCTCCTCGCCTCCTTCTCCTGCCTCGCCTCCTTCTCCTTCCGTGCCTCCTTCTCCCTCCTCGCCTCCTTCTCCTTCCTCGCCTCCTTCTCCTTCCTCGCCTCCTTCTCCCTCCTCGCCTCCTTCTCCTTCCTCGCCTCCTTCTCCTTCCTCGCCTCCTTCTTCTTTCCTCGCCTCCTTCTTCTTTCCTCGCCTCCTTCTCCTTCCTCGCCTCCTTCTCCTTCCTCGCCTCCTTCTCCCTCCTCGCCTCCTTCTCCCTCCTCGCCTCCTTCTCCTTCCTCGCCTCCTTCTCCTTCCTTGCCTCCTTCTCCTTCCTCGCCTCCTTCTTCTTTCCTTGCCTCCTTCTCCTTCCTCGCCTCCTTCTCCTCCCTCGCCTCCTTCTCCTTCCTCGCCTCCTTCTCCCTCCTCGCCTCCTTCTCCCTCCGCGCCTCCTTATCCTTCCTCGCCTCCTTCTCCTTCTCCATCCGTTCTTCAAACCATTACAGGGGCACAAACAGGCCATTATGCCAGAGAGGCAGACATGATTTCTCTCTCTCATACAAACACACAGCACAAAGCTCCACAAAGCTCCACCGCTTCCTCTGCCCGTGAATGAAAGAGGAAGTGCAGAAGAGACTGAAGTGTAAAGAGTCCTCTGTCTCCGCCGTCTCTCTCAGACAGGAGTGACACCACAGCCGACAACAACAACAACAACGACAGTGACAAGCGCCGCTGCCGAATTATTCATGAGCGCTGAAGAACGCCACCGCAAAGGAGCTCAGTGTCTCCAAAACTCACTCACTCAGCAGCCTGTGCGTTTTCAAAGCCGTCCCGTTCATGAGTTACAACCCAAAAGTTGCAGCCTCCAAGAAGAGATTTCCCTCTCAATGGCGCCCACCTGGTCCAAGAAAGGAAGGAGCCAAACTGAAGATTAAAGTATCAAAGTGTCTATTCTTTCACTTGCTTGAAAAGTTTGCAGTTTGTCACAAGTGGTGCTCTGTTGCAAAACAAGACAACTTTGTGTGACACCTGATGTGGTACAAAGCGGCTGTTAAAACGTTCATCCAGAACGAGCACGTGAACAAACTTCGCCTCAAGTAACTTCTGACTGAAAATTGAAAATGTGTGAAAGTTCAGAAACAATAATGTGAAGTTATGCTATCTGTAAAACTGTATTTACTGACTCGCTACTGGTTCTTTTTATTCATTATATGTTAATTTTAAGGAAACATCTGCAAACTCCCTTCAGTGTAAATTATCATAAAGAAGAATTATTATTATATTATTATAAAGAAAGCAAATTTTAAAATCTCATGATCCGTAGCCTATAATCAGAAGTCAAGTAAAGTCCTCATATTTAAATGCACATATTCATTCATTCATTCATTCATTCATTCACTCCCGGTTATGTGTTTCATAGTAAACTCACTGTGTTTCAGGTCTTAATGACATCTCCAGACCAAATACAAAGTCGATTTTTACCTTACGGTATTTGTGCGAATAACAACAACCTGAGAGGAGGAGGTCTTACCTGCATGTAGATATTATTATTAGATATTTAGCCACGTTTACGCCGTCAACATCATCAGGTATCGTCATAGATACGATGTAGCATTAGCATAACGTTGCTCGTGATTTACAGCTCTAATATTACCTGTGCTGGTCAGTGGTTGCAGTCTCAAGTCGTATGTCTGTTTTTCATAACCCTCCTGTGACTTGGAGCCGTGCGAGCTACGCGGCTCTAAGGTTGCTAATGTCGGCCTGTGGTTGGTCGGACGGTCCAACACTTTGTCTCCATGAAACTATCGTTCCCAGACAATGAATGAGTAGCAACAGTGAACTTTTCATCACCACATGTAAAACGAAAACTATTGATATTCAATCTCAGCTATTCTTTGTGTTTAGCGCTAATAAGCTAATGTTAGTGTGCTAATATGCTAAACTAGTACTACTAGTACACATGGTAAATATTACCTGCTAAACATCATTATGTTAGCATTGTCACTGTAAGGATGCTAGCGTGCTGATGTTAGCATCCTTCTCAAAGCTTCACATACATTAAGATGTTTACTCTTCAAAATGATAGAAAATGATACCTGTAGTCACCTGGACAGGTGGAAGCTCCAGGTTCACAGGCCACATCTCAATGCCAAAGCCTGGCCATGGTGCACCATGCAGGGGGCAGGCACGACTCCCCTGGATCTCCCTGGAGGTCCCACAGGGTTAGATCTGATGAATGTGGGTCACAGGGTGTGTGTGTGTGTGTGTGTGTGTGTGTGTGTTTGAGACAGTCTACACTCAAGACAGCCTTTGGGGTAATAATGAGGAATAGACCAATTTCTCAAAGCAGGCAGTGGAGCATGAAGAGGACACATACAAACATATGAAACATGAACACACGACCACACACACGCCAGCCAGTCACACAAAAACACACACACGTGTGTACACAGTCTGTGGAGACACATACATAAAAAAAACGAAAAACACAGAAAATCTGAACTCTCAGATAAATCAAAACGATTAATATTTGGTGAAAGGAATCGGTTCCACCTCGCAGAAACACAGCGGATCTACAGCAGCTACTGTTTAACTCTAGCATCCCTGCTGAGCGGCTCGCAGCACACTTCCACCGTGTTTGCTGTTTCTAACATCCTGCCTGGCGGATCCCCGTGACTGAGCCATGAATACTGCATGGCTTTCCTGAAAGCACAGGGCCCTGTGGAACTAGCAGGCGAAGTGAGCGGGTTCCTCTGCAGGTCACTGTGCCAAAGTGTCTCTGCTCTATATTTACTCTGAATGAACCTGACTGTGTGTATATATTTATATATATATATATATATATGTAATTTTCATAATCACATTAATGCAAAAGTGGTCTCAGATGTTCAGACCCTTCCAGTCAATCGTTTGGACACACTTCCCCATCAAGGAAAAAGAGACAGAGACGGTTTTAAACAGCGTTTGTATGCAGGAAGGTGATGTTCGTGTGTGAGCGTGTGTATGCACATATTTATGTGTTCATGTGACAACCTGGGCGTGTGTGTTTACGTGTGTGCATGAGGGGGATGGAGGCACACATGCATAGAGAGTGTTTGTGTTTGTATGCACATAAAGGTGAGAGTGTATCTATGCATGCACTTAGGTGTGATTATGGTTGTTTTATGGACACCAAGTGTGTGTGCATGTTTGTGTGTGTGTGAGGTAGCTGTGAAATAATACTCTTTTTCTGTAATGTCACATGTTTGCCTGCATGGACCAATGCTCAGACTGCATAGAGAATGTATTCAGTGTACCGGAAGAATCATGATGTCTCACACTGGGCTGGGGTGGGGGAAGGGTGTGTGTGTGTGTGTGTGTGTTTATATGTGAGAGAGACAAAGATGACCAAACACTAGCTACAGACAATATGTACGCCACATTTCCCATTTCCTTGTTGTTAGGGGGGGCTGCAGCTCTTTCAGTGATAATAGCAGGGAATTCAGACAATGGCGAAGGTGATTCAATAAACAACCCAGATGCTTCATTCTGAAACAGAAATGACACACATATGCATCTACACACACACACACACACACACACACACACACTGTGTAGATGCACAATGAAAACCTCCTTTGCAGAACTTGACATATGGCGCACACAATTTCCCTCTCAATTTCAGATCCAACTCCCACAGACGTCCTCGCACGCCGGCAAATTGCCACACCTCCCCCCACCCTCCCACCTCCTTGTCCTCCCGCTCCTCTTTCCCCATCTCCCTCTCTCTTCATCCCTCCCTCCCAATTCACTCCTTTTTCTGAAAGTCATCTGCTCGCTAAGCAGTAAGCAACATCGCGGGCCGCTCACAGAAATGAGAGTATACAAATGATTTGTGGCACAGGCGTCCCACCGGCGCCAGCCTAGATGGCTGTGAGGAGGAGAGGGGATTCAGGGTGGGGTGTGTGTGTGTGTGTGTGGGGGGGGGGGGGGGTTAATGTCACTTTCACCTTGTGTTTCTCTAGCAGGCCCATGATGATCATTTTTCCCCATTTTCATCGCAAATTTGTTTCGGGCAAGAGGGTAGAGAGAGCAAAGGAGCATGAGGGAAAGATGGTGGGAGAGAGCGAGCCCCTATGCTTCAGAGTGGAAGCAGAGAGAGAGAGAGGGAGGGAGGGGGACTAAACAAGAGAAAAGAGGGAGGAGGGTATATATAAGGGGGGATGGAGCAAAGAGGAGAGAGGTGGGGGCGCATCTGCACAGTGACCTTTTTCTGATCCAATCTCACTGATGAATCCTAATGAAGGATTTAATAAAATCACAGTTTACAATCTGTCTCTGCATCAAAGCGTGCAATCCAATTCAAAACACAGGCCCATCTACATTTCCAATATTGTTGTAAACCCATCAACCCCAGCAAACCCTTCCCCGAAAAACAAAGTGAGCACATGAATGTGTGTGTGAGTGAGAGACAGAGAGGCTGGCGCATTTGTTCCAGCTGTAGCTAATGTCACAACTCGTCATATTCATTTGGCCTCTAATGAGGCTAAAGTCAACAAGGTGCAGCATACATGAGTGGAACTGCTGCCGCGGCTCACCGCTAAATGAACACGGAGGAGTACACAACAGAGCAAAAGACATGAAGGGCATGACAGTGAGAGAGAGCAGAACATGGGAAATCATTTCAAACTTGATCATACGCAAGCCTGCCATGATTCACACAAACACACTCTTTATACACGTCACCATAAGACTGCGCTGACATTTCCCCAAAAATCAAAGGGCACACCTGTTACACTGTCAGTAAGCTCTGAGTAAACAAGACAGATGGACATCAACCGTCTATAAGTTGATGCAGTGTAGAAGAGGAAACGTCTGCAGGACTCACTAAAAACTTTGCAGCAGTGACATCTGCTGGTACAGCAGGATAATAACAGGTATGATGTCTTCAGACATGACACATAACAAAATGCCTGCATGGACGGTTTGAAAGAAGCAGAGATTTAGACGGATCTAATGAAAGATGGTAAAGAGCTGCATCATGGGAAATGTAGGTTCCTTTATTTCTGAGATGAAGAAGTTGGGAAGTCTTGGAATCAAACATTATATTATCCAGTACGCTAACAAAATACATCTAAAAGTAAAACTGCTGAAGATGATGGAAACCACATAACTGATAACACACAGTTCAATAGTTTTTAAGAGTTAAAAGTCAAGTTAAATATTCGTGTTTCAGGATGAACTAATCTAATCTTCATGAAACATTTTCATCAGAAACTAAACCTGCACCACAATAAAATGACCCAGCTTACACTGCTTCACTGTTATGACATGTTATTGATCCCTGTGGTGAAACAGATTCACTTCAGCAGCACTGTGCTGGACAATATGGAGGCAGCAGCTTTGGTTTCAGTGCACGGCCCCGCTGCCCCGAACATAACATAACCCCAGCTGCACCGTATCAAGAAGAATACCACGTACAGACCATCTCTGAGGAATAGGTGCATTGATTGGATATGAGATCTGATGTTTGACTGCTGCCTGCATCTGAACAGATGTAATTTCTCTCTGATTAGAAGTCAGATTGCAATTACTTTCTGTATCGACAACATGCGGTAATGAGACTGTTTGTGCCAGAATCCCAATTTATACAAACTGCACTGTGAGCATGTATCGTTTAATATGAACGTTTAGGTGTGGGCTATGAATGTGTGTGTGTGTGTTAGTGTGTGTGTGTGTGTGTGTGTGCGTGCATGTGTGTGTGTGTGTCTCCAGAAGGCCTGAGTTGATCAGTGCGGAGCGACAGCTGTGCTACAAATCAGAGGCCATTTACTGGTGACAGAGTCATTAAAACCTGCTCATCTCATAAAACACAATGCACATGGTCAAATACCATTCACTCCATTCACACTCATAACTCAGTCTACTGGGCACACACACTACCTCACACATACACACACACACACACACTCACACATACACACTCACACACTCACACATACACACTCACAGATGTGCATACAAACACGAGCAATCTCTCACAAAGCTAAACCGAGTGTGTCGACTAGAATGAGTATAGTGTGCAGTGTGTGTGTGTGTGTGTGTGTGTGTGTGTGTGTGTGTGTGAATCCATAATAAGCAGGGTGATAACGACACAGAGGTAAAGATGGGTATTTGGTAAAAGCACAGCAGCAGTAAACACTGTCACACTTTGTCTAAGGTTGTTTTTTACGATAAGTGAACACATGCTGTATCCTCTCTTCTTCTTCTTCTTCTTCTTCTTCTTCTTCTTCTTCTTCTTCTTCTTCTTCTCTCATTATATACACACTCACACAAATACACAAAGTATACACAGTTATATGTAGATTCATGTAAATCCGCTGCATGGAGAAAATACATCTGCAGAAAGTCGGACATTAAATTCAAGTCTCACCAGATTTGAACTGAATGAATTAAACACATTTACAAGATAACTGAATCAATAAGGATATTACTTATATGACAAGCTCACAGCACATCCGTTGCACCCTTTCTGCTCTGAAGATGCCCTTTTACCTCCAGGGCGACGGTGCAGCATCACATCCGTTGCACCCTTTCTGCTCTGAAGATGCCCTTTTACCTCCAGGGCGACGGTGCAGCATCACATCCGTTGCACCCTTTCTGTTCTGAAGATGCCCTTTTACCTCCAGGGCGACGGTGCAGCATCACATCCGTTGTCCCAGGCTGCTTAACAAGCTCTGATCACATCGGATCTGAACTTCTTGAACTTGCACTTGCTGTCTTTTTATCAACTTCCTAAAATGATGCTTTTCATGATGATTATATTTTGTTATGTTACATGCTGTCGTGTAAAAGTGTTAATTTTTACAATAAATTTGGCAATAAATACATTTCATTCATAAACGAATTCATTCATTCATTGTTCAACTGTTCAGTTGCTTAATGCAAAGAGCAGAACGTCTTCTGTACTGAAGTTTCCACTAACAGGACGTTGCTGTGGTTTCTCGTTGGTATTGTCAGCTCGTTAAGCAGCTCATCCATTATTCAGTTTGCCTGAAGTCGGTCTGTGTGTAGCTAGCGGGGTGTTAAGAGAGTTGTGTGTGACTGTAACGTTCCTCAAATTAATACACGAAGCAAACAAAAATGTCCATTTCCATCAAGTTTTCCATCATTTGAGCTACGACTGCTGCAACATGGCAGCGATAAAAGGAGAACACAAAGATCCTTCAGTGAGTTGAAGATGTTCTGTAATTAATTTAATATAATAATATTATTATAATAATACAATCTGCATACATTTTATCTAAATCTATTTAAACAACTCCCAGCTGTGTTTGTGTGATTTTACTTTCTCATATTTAAGAAGAGACTTGAACATTTTCTAATCAATGCTAAAATAATTTGATAGAAATGTAAACAACCTTATGACCAATTATACACACGCTAAGAAAAATGAGCATCGTTCAAATAACAAAGAGTATTAAAAATATTTTGTTCATATTTCTACATTCAGAATATTTTGTGTTGAATTTAATTCATAACAATTTAAATAAATATTAGTCATTATGGTGTTTGACGTCCATGTCTATTTTTAATGGTTAAACACCATCAGAGCTTCTCCAGCTCTCAGTTCTTAATGATGGCAGCTTGTTGTTCTTCTTCTGCCACAGTTTAATGGCACCGACAGGACGATTAGCGCCACCTGCTGATTATCTGTAAATAGTCACACAACATGTATGCACCACCTATAAAGTAACATACCATCATTCAGTCTAGTCATACACCTTTGTAGGATTGATTTAAATTGCAACTAGTCTCATATATTGTTTTTCACTCACTGAAATCCATCACATGTTTTTTCAGTTTTGATATTAGCATTCATGTCTTTTAAAACTTTTTTTATAAAAACTCTTTTTTGGGTGGTGCAAATTTCATTTTGAGATTTGACTCTGACCGTCTTATCTAACTGAGTCCTTCAAAGATTCCCTCCACATATTTTAGGAAACTGAACATGGATGAAAATAAAAGTCCATTATCTCGTTAAAAAATCCTTTTACTTCCTGTAGGTAAGATTATCTTGCCAGGCTGTTCATATTTTGCTGGAAAACATAATTATCTCTTTTAATCACTTAATTGTATCTTTGTGCTTTAACATTTATGTCATTTATTTATCGTCATCATTTTCTTATATCTTTTTGAATGTTTTTCCTGGTTTGGAGTTCTTACTTTAACCAGCTGTTTCCATATTGTTTGTGTCATTTCCTGTTTCAACAACACACAACTTGATTAATATTTCACAGTAGAATGGCGCCACCCAGTGGACACACACTGAACTACGTGTATTGCATTTAAAGGAAGTGTTCACAGTTGTATGTTGTTGTTGTACTTTTAGTATGTAAAGGATCTGAGTACTTCTTCTACCACTGACACAGAAGTAGCGTCTTAAACATAAAAACAAGGCTCCATGTTGGAGGAACTAACGTAAAGTTTTTAATTATTAAAACCTTAAAACAACCTTGTGGTTTCAATACTGACTAATTTCAGGCCTAAAAACTTTAACAGCCCTGCACCGCTGTCTCTTTGTGTTTCCATGGTAACAATCGATGACACCTGATGACAACTCAATTTTTCCTTTAAGATTGTTCACAGAAAGCATCAAACCGATGAAGGGATTTTACAAACCACCCTATTTTTTCTGCTATTGTTTAACTGTTTTTTTTTGTGGTAAAATAATCAATAAATTATGATCAATGTAAATGATCAATAACAAGCTCAAGGCTCCTCTGGAGCTGTTTATCATGTTTAAGAGCTTGAACAGAGTGAAAGTGTGACGTCACTAATATCAACCTCAGGGTTTTCCTGTTCAATCTCCTACACTACAACTTCTGACACATTTCCTGCTGCTTCATATTTAAATACCTCAAACATGGTGGCTCGTATTACGAAGTGTTTAATCAGGATCTGCTTCCACCACTGGCAGCTTCTTCAAACTAAGAAGTGTGGTGTCTGATGTTGTTCTAAACAAGGAAGTCGGGGTCAGAAAGAGATCAAATGATTCACAAGTTTGTGAAAGGGCCAACTGGCCAGTACGGTAATTAAAGGGCAATTTCCTTTGTTATTAATACCCGAGGTACTTAATACTGTATGTGGTCGTAGGTTTAACGTGTAAAGAAGCCTTTAAACTGAAGGTCAGAGTCAGTGTTTCGTATTGGCAGGGAGCTTGTCTGATGCTGTACTTTGCTTTTGACCTTATTTGTAATAAACCTTTTAAAATAAGGTGCAGGTTCAGTACTTTGACCATCACAGGTCATGTTTGAAGATGTCTTTCTATATCTCTTTATCGCTTGTTAATTTTAGCTTTTATCCCTCTCTCCATCTTTTGTTTGCATCATCTCTCTATTCTATCTATTTCCTCTCAGACTTCCTGTCTTCTCATATTCACCAAACGTATTTCTGTGACTCTCTTTTCACTCCATCCTCTCACCATGTCCCATTATCACACACATGACAGCATAAAAGCTCCCTGTGTCATTAGTGGGTGAATTAAAGTATTTCAGTAGTGAGACTACAGTGACTTGTTTTCCATCCTGGGGCTGAATTACCATAGAAACGAATGAAACAAATTCACAGGAAGCCACTGAAGACAGCAGCATCAGCCCGCTGTAGTTCACTCAGACTCTCTGAATTCATTTAGTCAATCTGCATTTTATTGATCATGAGGGAAATTTGGTTTGCAGACAGGCTTTAGCATTAAACCACAGCACACAGCAGCTAATCACACAACATACACACTATCCTACAGCTAAACTGTCTTAGCTAAGAGCAGACAGGGAGTGTAGTGCAATGAAAATCATATGTGTAAAATAGTAGACACGAGAGGCTGCATCATTTTATGTGCAAATGAGGCAGAGTGATTGCAGCTGGGATAAACGAGTCCCTGCGTGTGTTCAGTCTTCTTCTTATTACACAGTGGTGGCAGAAGAAGTATTCAGATCCTGTAATGGATGCTGCCTTCAGGAGAAACCAGGAACTCTAAGCTTCCCCAGACCAGATCTCCAAGCGACATTTTCCTTCTTAATGCAACGGTAGATTTTAAACTTACAACATATGTTTCAATTTTTGTCCCTCTTTTTGTTACTATACTTCCACCACAGCTCAACATTAAATAACATTTAAATAATCTTCAGAAAGGACTGTAAAGAAGAGGCAACAAAACAGCAAAAACAGAATAAGAAATATCATCTTTGCATATATTCTATAAATCGAAGCGACTGCTCCCTGCTACCTGCCGTTGTTACCAACGTACCAAAGGACAAACTGCACCAAAGAAGCAAACAGAAAAGTTACTTTATGCAGACAAGAAGAGAAATTAAAGGCCAGGACAGGACAGGGATGAGGAAACAGGGCAAGCACACAGGAGTGCAAGCTAGGCTAACTGCTAACCCAACAAACCACCGTTCCAATGATGCTGGCTAATGGCCATGAAGTGAAAATGTTCACATCAGACTTTTGAGAGAGTTTCTCAGCACAGCATGAGGGACGGATCAACACTACACACACACCCGACACAGCGGACAGAGTAGCCTCGCTCCGCCCGAGGTGGCCTCTACACTGGTCACCGCACATACGCTTCATGTATGTGGCTTGTTTATGTACCACCGAGTGCTAATGTTAAGGACTAGAAGTCTGTTTTACCATAGTTCAACCAGCCCGTGAACTGTGCAACGAGGAGTATTAACACATCAGACCTATTTTACACAATTATCAAGAACTGCTATAAGGCCTAACTGTCCTTCATACAGACCATAATGAAACAGGACAACCAGGACTGGAAACCGAGGTTGACTGGGAAGGTCTGTTCTCTGCAGAACCAGAAAGAGAACCAGAAATGCTGCGATTAGGTCTGGAGAAAACAAATCTGTCCCGAGGCTGAACAGACAGAAGCTCGACAGCCACTTCACCAAAAATTAAGACATGGTGCTTGTGGCAAGGTCTCCCCCCATCCCTTTGCTTCTGTGCAAATCCGGCTGAATGCTAGACAGTCGATATAATCAGCTAATCAACAGACTTTGGTCTCCATCACTCACACTGAAAGCACATTTGGAGCATTGCTCCTGTTCATATGGACACCTGACTGATGCTTTAACACACACTGGAGACATTTATTTAATCAGTTTTTAGCAGTGCACATATTAAGATTCAAACAATAACCTGATTATCTGTTGATTCAGATGATACAGAAGAAGATCTTTGTGTCTTTCTATTCATTTCATTTCTATGGTGACCGCTAACACGGCTAGCAGGTTAGCCTTCCTGACTGTGTCCCAGTAGATTTGTATCCTGCTGCTGTTCATCTGGCAGCTGGAGAGAAAAGGACATGGAAAATCAGTTTATACAGACAAACAAACACACACACACACACAAATAAATATACAGATACACAATGTTGAAGCCCATGGCGTGCAGTCTAAAAGGGATCCACAGCCTTGGACGAGGGGAATAGAAAGTGTATGTGTCTGCTAAAAAGTATCTGTGTGTGTGTGTGTGTGTGTGTGTGTGTGTGTGCATGTGTGTGTGTGTGTGTGTGTGTGTGCGTGTGTGGTAATGAGAGAGTGGGTGGGTGCAGAAAAGGAAGTGGCAGAGAAGGTAGAAGAAAAAGACAAACGACAGAAAGCAACAGCAACAGATGAGAGAAGAGGAAGACGAGAATAGAGACGAGGACTGAAAGAAGACAGCAGGAGACGGACGAAGAAGGACAACACGAGAGAGGAGGATCGAGGGAGCAGGAGAAACCAGAAAAGGTGAGAAGGAGCAATAACGCAGGCTGAAAACTTGGTGACATGATAGATAACTTTCAACAGCTGTGTCTTTGTTTGTGAGGTAACTCATTTTAGTCTATTTTATATAAATCTAACTAAGAATAAAAATCATCCATATCATTGTGATAATAATAGATTAAAATGTGGAAGTATACAGATGCTTTATAAGAGGAAAAGTAGTAATACCACAAAGTAATACTATGTAAGTACTCAATGTGCAGCGAAATTGGTTGTCAGTGTTGTATTATTATATCTTATTGTATATTATTCAATAGTTATTACTAATGTTTAAACGTGTACGCAGCACACATGTTGCAGATCGTCCACGTGAAGCTAATTTTAACTTTTTACAGTAAGTACGGTTGTAAAGTAAAAAGTATGTTTTATCTGCTTTAGTGGAATATAAAGTACACATAAAGTACAGAGTGTAACTGCACTGGATCATAGTACTTAAGTACAGCTGTACCAAGAGTCCTCATTGAATGTGTCTCACACACACATATATACAGCTATAGTCTTAAATTAATTAATAATTCATTCATTAATGCTGGTTGCACTGTAGCTGATACATAAAGTTATTACTGAATATATACCGCTATTAACTGCTGTTGCTAAACTAGCTGAACGAACCGTTAGCGTGCTAATATCTGAGCCGATTAGATCGATAGAGCGATAGATAGATAGATAGACAGACAGATAGATAGATAGATAGATAGACTTTATTAATGCAGAGTAAAAGAGGTCATGTGGAATATCATCACATGTATGACTTGACACTCATATGTCACAGAAAAAACACAACATATTTCAAATTTACAAAACTTGCCAATAACATTTAGCTTAATTTAGCTAGGTTAGCATAGGTTAGCATAATCTGATGTTTCCTCTCACTGTAAAACACACATATGTCTCCAGGTATACAGACGATAACAGTGACATGTACACATTGTACTGGCGGTTTTCACCCCAAAACTGCTATTTTTGGACGTTATATCACAGCTACAGAGTACTGGCATACTTAGCCAGGCATGCTAACTTTACGGCTAACATTAGCACAGACAAACACAGTCAGTGGTGGAAAGTAACTACGTGCATTTACTTTCTACTCCACTACATTTGTACATTTGACAGCTTTAGTTCCTTTTCAGATGCAGATTTGACATAAAATAAGATCAATAAATTATACTGAATCATTAAATATTAAACCGGTGGTTCAGACTTTTTGGCTTGTGGTCCTTTACAGGAAATCACTGTGTCAAAAGAGTTAAGTTAAAGAATTGAAGAAGCCTTTTGGATGAAAGGTGAAACGTCTTTAAGCTCAAGTCCCGTTACTTACAGCTGAACTCTTTTGACTACGATGACCTGATGAGTGAGAATCTACACAGATGAAATCACTGTGTTTGTGTTTTATTATTTCAGATGGAGATGAAATAACTGTTAAAACTCTCAAAGACAGAAAGTTTAGAGAAAACTTTTAAAATAATTAACCCATATTTCTGTAGCACATCTACCTCTGCAAAATAATTTAAAGTAACTCCACGTCTAGCAGCTACAACAATAAAATGCTGCTCATGCATTGACTACACATCCCCTCCAGGCCTGTAAGGTGTATATAAAATACTAAAATTTGTGCCTAATATGTTTTTTCTACAAAAAAAAAGTTCAATTATCTTGTTTAAATCCTTAAAATGACATCTACTCTTGGCCCTCATTAAAAAAATTATTAATTTATAAAAATGCACTAACCATTTATCGATGACTGTAAAGGTCTTTACACAGCAGGGACGTGACAAATTAACAGCACCAAAATGCAAAATACTCACCTGCACATATTTCACATTTCATGCCGTTTGTTTGTTTAAAACTATTCATACTGGCACAACATGAATTTGCAGCAGAAACACAAATTTGTGACATTCTTCAGAAAGAACGATGGATTCAGCATCATCCAGTGATGATGGTCTCTGACTTCAGGTCTCTGACTTCAGCATCATCCAGTGATGATGGTCTCTGACTTCAGCATCGTCCAGTGATGATGGTCTCTGACTTCAGCATCATCCATCAATCCAGTGACGATGGTCTCTGACTTCAGCATCATCCATCAATCCAGTGACGATGATCTCTGACTTCAGCATCATCCAGTGACGATGGTCTCTGACTTCAGCATCATCCAGTGATGATGGTCTCTGACTTCAGCATCATCCAGTGACGATGGTCTCTGACTTCAGCATCATCCAGTGATGATGGTCTCTGACTTCAGGTCTCTGACTTCAGCATCATCCAGTGACGATGGTCTCTGACTTCAGCATCATCCAGTGATGATGATCTCTGACTTCAGCATCATCCAGTGATGATGGTCTCTGACTTCAGCATCATCCAGTGATGATGATCTCTGACTTCAGCATCATCCAGTGATGATGGTCTCTGACTTCAGCATCATCCAGTGACGATGGTCTCTGACTTCAGCATCATCCAGTGATGATGGTCTCTGACTTCAGGTCTCTGACTTCAGCATCATCCAGTGACGATGGTCTCTGACTTCAGCATCATCCAGTGATGATGGTCTCTGAGAGGACGGAGCCGACCAAACGGCCTCCACCACGCTGACTGACAGTAGAAATTTACTGAACCTAAATAGTCTTCATGTCGGCTCCACAGAAGGAAATGAGCAGTGTTTGTAATTACTGATTCATTGATTTTATTTCCCTACACACCGTGGCGAGTGAGGAGGGATCTGAGGCTAAAAAAGAAAAGACACCTCCCTCCAAACTCTTAGTATACAGAGTATTTAAACTCACAAACACCTTGACCAGCTACAGTTGCTGTTTGACAGGTAACCTCTAGGGGGCGCTAGCTGGACTTCAGACCTGTTACGTCATATGTTTGACGTTTCCGTTGCGGACAGATGAGTTAAAACCAACGTGGAGGTGTGAGGTTGAGTCACTGTTTGCTCATAAAAAGACTTTTTAAGTATATTTCCTCTGTGTGAGCAGCTGTAACGGTCAGGTAGTGCAGATCCACTTAGAGTTATTAGTTATTATGTTAATGTGTGTTATTTTAGTGTTGTATGATTTGACATGAATGATTCATGAGCAGCTGCTGTTGGTGTGTTAATAATCAACACCTGAAGCAAAGACAGCAACGCCTGCACTACTCCTCTTTTTCATTATCTGTCTATCTTTTCATTTGCTCTCTGACTCATTTTCTCTCTCTCTCTCTCTCTCTCTCTCTCTCTCCCTCTCTCCCCTCAGGTCTCTCTCTGACTCTTTACCTTGCATCGGGGTAATAACAGCCTGAAAAACAGGACATGTCTATTCCTGCTGCTGCTTCTTCTTTTACCTGATATTGTTTTTCTCTCTTTCAATATCACTTTCTCTCTCACTCCCTTTTTCTCTCCATTCACTTGTTGTTTCTTGTCCCTGGTAAGTCATTGATTTCTTCTAAAGAAGAATGAGGCACAAGAAATACAACTCTCCTGTGTTTCCCTGCTTATTGAGGTAGCTAGTCGGCTGGTTAGTGAGTTAGTCGGCTGGTTAGTGAGTTAGTCGGCTGGTTAGTGAGTTAGTCGGCTGGTTAGTGAGTTAGTCAGATGTATGTGAGGCTCTGGGTTCAGTAAGTTATGTTGTAGTTGGGTGAAGTCAACAGGATTCACAGTGGAGGATTTACACGTTTCTGGCCTTACACACAAAAACAGAACATCATGGCTGTGAAATAACAGGTAAGCATGATCAATACATTTATTAGTAACCCTTACTGACACAGGTATGGCTGTCAATACTCCTGTCTGCTTGATCTCGTGTAAAAAGTGGTGCCTCCAACTTGTGTGTTTGTGCTTAAAATGGTCAATTAGTAATTCTTTAATTTTTAGAATAAAGTTTTAAAAGTTTTAGAATAAATTAAAACGATTAATTAACTTAATATAGAAGCTTCTGTCATATTTAAATAAAGCTCCTCTAGAGGCTGCAGCATTTATTACAGCTAAAATAGTCAAATTTGTACTCATTATTTACTATGATATATATACTTTATAGAGTAAATGAAGTAAAAATAAAACATTATGATGTATAATTACTCACGTTGTGTGTTCAGTAGTATCACTGATGGCTGATAGCTGCTGTTCAAAAAGCCTCAACTTTAATAAAAACGAGTTATTATGAGTGTGCTGGTGGACATTATGGAAACTATTACAGATCAATAACATGTGAAGGTTCGACGAGTAGCTTTGATGTCTGATATCTGTGGGTGTTGATTGACAGCTGTGATTGACAGTTTCACACTGAGTTGGACTGTTGTTGCAATACTTTTACTTGGTTATGATACCTGCCCCGTTAGCACAGTTTAGCTAGAGTAAGCTAGTGCTAGCTTGGGCCCGAGGTAGCGTGGCGTGTTTCCACACCTGCACATTTAGAAATCCCTGGCTCCAAACGGAAGAGATGGCCGACCATAAACGGCTCCAGTGAAGCCAGCGGGTGACACGTCGCTACCGTTATTATAGATATATATATATATATAGATACAAAGATAGATAGATATATATATAGATATTAGTGGTGGGCATAGATTAATTTTTCTAGATTAATCTCACTGAAATCTTGAAATTAATCTAGATTAATCTATATTAAAATGGCTCGTAAGTACTGACCAACAGTAAGTCTTTGAGAACGTGTTTCTTAATCCAGAGGATGCATTATAACAGGACCCTAAATGCATCACTGACTGCTTATATCAAAGGGATGCTTTGTGTTCAGGTGGTATTTGAGACTGGAAGAACTCCTACAGTAAACCAATTCATTGCATAAGGTGAACACAACCTTAGTGTTGTTGATGTCACCATCGGGAAGCTTCTTAAAAGTGAATTTTCGCTGAAGCAAGTCTTGCAGCTTCGTGGCTGCATCATGATAGACTATCACGTTTGGTAGTTCAGGTAATTCACAGGCGTATATATTTATATATATATATTTATATATTTATATACAGACTGAGGTTATAGAGGCAGCACAGGGCAGCATAATTAAAATTACAATATTTAAGTATTTCTACTTAAAGGATGATGCTACTTTATACTTTATACTTCTACTACATTTATTTAACAACTTTAGTTACTTAGTTAATTACTTTTTATGTCTAGATTTTATGTATTTTATGTTTTTTGTTTTTTTTGTACTTCAGATCACTTTTCATTTTCTCATCTTCTGTTGATCAGTTTAAAAAAATCCACATTGAATCGTCTTTGATTTAATGTTTTAAGACATGATAAATTACATCAATAAGTCCATCACTCAACATATAATGTTGGAGGTTATTTTAGTGTGAATTATTATTGTAAATATTCTTGTGTTTCCAATTTAAAATGTTGCATTACTTTGCTGAACATTATGAACATTGTGTGTGTGTGTGTGTGTGTGTGTGTGTGAGAGTCAGGGTGGGTGTGCTGACTTCCTGATATGAGGAAACTTTTCTAAGCCACATTGAGACATTTCAGATATGAACATATGTGGAAATACATTGAATCACACACACACACAGTTTCATCACTGCGGCTGTCTGTGATGTTACTGATCATGTTTCTGGACTCTCGTACGAGTTTTGTCTCACCATTGAATCAGTAAGTTTCTCCTCATAAACACAGTTTAATGTAGTTTAACGTTTCATTTCATCAGAAAGCTTATTAATGATGCTATCAACCACTTACAGAAAGAGTTGAGCAGAAAGTGTTTGCTGTGTCTTTGTGATGTTCTTTATTGGATCTTTATTGGATCTTTATTGGATCTTTATTGGATTTATTGAGGTTTATTTGAGATTTCTTTGCTGAACATATCGACTTGGCCTTTTCATTAAAGCCTTTTCTTTTGTTTGAAAATACAAATAATAAAGTGTATAAAGTGTTGTTTTTCCAAGTAACATGAAGTTATGTATTTCTATAGTAAACATCTGTTTTATGTGAGAAACTAATAACTACTGCTGTAGAAGCAAAGTAAAAGTACTGCATTACTAAAGAAAGATCCTACTACAGTCAAAGTACATCAGTATGGTGAGCTTGATTTATTGCTTATTCGTTCCCAACCTAGGGGTCGGGGCCCTCCAAAGGGTCACCAGATCAATCTGAGGGGTCGTGAGATGATTAATGGGAGAGGAAAGAAGAAGAAACAAAGTTCTGATACACAAATCTGTTTTCAGCTTTTGGACTTTTTCTCTAATTTTTCCCTATTGTTTTTTCACTAGTGGAAATCTGCTTGTGTGAAACTAAATATTGATATTTACTGTATACCTTGTATTGTTTAAGTCCATAGAGGACTCACTGTGTGACCCTAAGACCCAACGAACCCACTGTTTATTTAACTAACAACTTAATTAACTAGAAAAATGAAAAAGTCTAACTTAAGGTTGAGGACAATAATGAAAAGGTGAAAGTGTATTAAATTAAATAATCCATATGTTACATTGACCTTAGCATGATAAGGATATTGAAATATTCAGTTTGATGTTAATATTTCTGTTTCTGAATGCTATTATTTTGTGGTGTTGTTCTCTGTAGTTACTTACAAACAAAATAAATTTCAAATAAAAGAGAATAGCCTCTCTCTCTCTCTCTCTCTCTCTCTTTCTCTCTGTCTCTCTCTCTCTGTCTCTCTGTCTGTCTCTCTCTCTCTATCCCTCTCTCTCTCTCTCTCTATCCCTCTCTCTCTCTCTCTCTCTCTGTGTCTCTCTCTCTCTCTCTGTCTTTCAGCACGTTGCTGTGATGAGCGCCTAAAGAGGACTGAAACACACACACACACCATGAGTATGTCTGCGGCACGCTCAGCCTCCCCACCTGTAGAGGACCCCACCACGCCCCCTCCTATGGCCACTCCTCCTCGTAAAGCCTCAGTCCGCCTTCAGGAGAGGTGGGTACTCACCACACACACACACACAATAATACTGGCGAGGATGAAACATACATACAAACATTTGTAAAAGACTGGGCCGGTCTCAGGAGCTCAGTGATTTCTAGTGAGGAGCTGTTATAGGATGCCACCTGTGCAACAAATACAGTCATGAAATTTCCTCATTGCTATATATTCAAAAGTCAACTGACGGCTTTATTATAAGAAAATGCAAAGATAGTGCAAAGAGGTCGCCGACTTTCTGCACAGTCAGTTGCTACAGAGCTCCAAACTTCATGTGACCTTCAAATTAGCCCACATACAGTACGCAGAGAGCTTCATGGAACGGGTTTCCATGGCGAGCAGCTGCATCTAAGCCATACATCACCAAGTCCAATGCAAAGCGTCGGATGCAGTGGTGTAAAGCACGTCACCACTGGACTCTGTCCAGGCAACCTCCAAACCCAGACTCGTGACACAAACACATTGTCACGCTGTTTCTTGATTGTGCTTTTGTGTAGGCGCGGCTCCAACCTGTCGCTGCTATTGGACGTGAGCAACCTGGGGGCAGAGCCTGTCTGCTCTGTGTCGACCCCTAAGGAGGTGTGGCTTCAGCTGCTGCACACCTCGTCTCGACCTCTCACACATACACTGCTGCAGCAGGCTGCCATGGACACAAACACACTGAATGTAGAGTACCAGGTACAGCACACATGTTTGAAGAAAACTAAATAGAAAATGTTTAGTTATTTTTAATAATCATGACAGATGCGTTCATTTTAATGTCCAGTCCGTCCTTTCTTCTGCAGAAAATCCCTCCAAACTTTGTGAACGCTGCAGAGCTTGATGTTCCCGGACACACAATTAAAGACAGATACAAAACCATCCTGCCTAGTCAGTAACTCCACTGTCTTCAGTAGAAATACAGTAGAAACTGTTTCGACTTCTGTATATTGCTGTAGCTTCGTTGTTTGTTTTTTAGACCCAGAGAGCCGGGTGATCCTTAGATGCCAAGAGGAAGAGGCGGGACCAGACTGCTACATCAATGCCAACTACATCCGGGTCAGAGTCCAACTTTATTTCAGTTTGAGTCAGGTCACTCTGCACTGGCATTAAAGCCTACAGAGGCGACAGTGTTTCAGGTGATGGAGCAACTCCACCCTGCACAGGGGCCCAAAAAGCCCAGGTTTAGTCCTTATTATCTGAGTCTACATTTACACCACTAAAGTACAATATCAACTCTGTTTGTGTCAAAAAACTGTGAAAAATGCCAATCATTGTTCCCTGAAGCCCAAATTAACATCTATCTGCTGGTTTTCATCTGACCAACAGTCAAAAAGATGTTTATGATCATAACAGTGCAAAGGAGCAAATATTAATATTTGAAAAGCTGCTACCTGAATAAAATATCTACATTTATTTTCTATCAAGTACTACCATGTAAAATAGTCAATAGGGGCTCCAACAACAACCTTTTGCCCCAGGTCCCTTTAAGAGGTTAATCCGGCCATGTTCAGGAGGTCGAGCTGTCACATATCAACATGTTGAGTAAAACGCTGAACCCCAAGTTGTTCCTTGTATGATGAATAAGAAGCAGGACATGGTCACTCTGTCGTACTACACTGTACTTTAACACAAAGTCCAAAGGTTGTGATATGTAGCACAACAAGCTAGCAAATCTCTGAACAGAATCGTGTTCCTGCACATGCTCAGTAGCGTCTGCCTTACACAGAACTACTCTCTGGAGACTGAAAACATGATCTCTGTTATTCATCTGTGGAGCCGTTTCCAAACAAACTAACATGACCAAACTCTTCATAATGAAGGAACATGTGACCCAGTGCAGCCATGTGACTCTCTGTTGTGTTTTTAATAATTTAACAACAGAAGAAGAAGAAGAAGATATATCAGGCTGTGATACAAACACAGAACGTGTTAGTAGTTCATTGTTGGTTGGATCTAAACATGAGATTTGTTGACAAGAATATAAATATAGAAAACTAGGATGATGAATTATGCTCCTGTAACCAGCCTGTGTCATCATAACACTTCCCAGTTTGAGTATTATTATTTTATTATTCAGCTGATTAAATTTGTATTTAATGACAAGGAAGAAAATGTTTCCTACAGTCGCAAGCGCTGTCACTCAGCGTGGGCGACTTTCCGTATGTACGTGTGTGTGCACATGTGTGTGTTGTGTTGGACAAACAGAAACTTAGATATAAGCCATCAGTTTGTCAGTAAGGGAGCCTGACAACCAGGAAAACCACAGGAAGTGACGGAGGAAGTAACACGTCCATGACTCAACCCCCCCTCGGCCCACGCAGCCCTCACATTCTGCTTAAAATGAGTTTTTAAGAAGCAAAAAGGCGTCTGATGCACAACACAAACACAAGTATTTACACACACACATATATGTATTTGTTCATGTCCAGGACCAGTTGAAGTTTTTTATATTGTGGTGCGTTTCTGCAGCGATGCTTGTTGTTGATAATCATTCACTTCCTCTCTAATGAGGTCAAGGTTGCAGGTCTGGTTTCAGAAGTTGATGGACACAATATTTACTGACATTGTATTGCAAGGATTTCATACCAGCAGCATGAGAGACTTAAGGCTTTCTCTCTTTATTAAGTTTAAAAAATGAAATAACAGATATTACAATAATATGTTCATATTAAAATTACTTTTTATAACAAAGTCAAGTCCATTTTTATTTGTATAGCACACAAATCACAGATTTCCCTCAATACAACATCCTCTGTGCTTACCCTCGATTCTAATAAGGAAAAGCTCCCTTAAAAAACCTTTAATGGGGAAAAATGGAAGAAACCTCAGGAAGAGTAAGGGAGGAACGATCCGTCTCCCAGAAGAGACAGACAGGAAATAGATGTTGTGTGTACAGAAGAGAACAAGAAAGCAAAAGTATAGTTTATTAAAGGACATGTAAAATAAACACTTATTATTATAAGGTCATACTTAATTTCCAATTGAGCTCCCAAGATTCAATCAACCTTCAGATTTGTGTAGTATTGTTGAGGATATTATTATAGATATACATAACGTTTCCATGACTTCGGACCAATTAAAGTTCTGACTGCTCTCCGTCCTACAGGGTTACAGAGGAGCTCAGAGGGCCTACGTCGCTACCCAGGGCCCGATGCTGCACACTGTAGGTGACTTCTGGGACATGGTGTGGCAGGAGAGGAGCAGCATCATCGTCATGGTTACAAGACTGAAGGAGAACAACGAGGTGAGGAGTCGGTCTGCTTTCTCCATACGAGTTTAAACAGGTTAACAGAATAAACAACACCCGACTGTGTGCTTGTTCCAGAAATGTGAGCTGTACTGGCCACAGCCGAGGAAGAGGAGGAGGGTAAAGGAGGAGGACGAAGAAGACGTGGAGGAACAGAGGGAGGAAGAGGAGGAGGAGGAGGAGGAAGGAGAGACGGGTCGATTCGGCAGATTCCTCCTCAGAGTCAGAGACAGTCGAGAGAAAGACGGGTTCACTGTCACTGACATGGAGATTCAGGTATAATAAACACAACAACACGGCCACAGCGTTCATTGTATTAGTGCCAAAACTCAAAAATAAATAAGTTGAAGCATTTACTAGTGTAACAACTGTACTCTATATACCTTAATTACATTATAACATCTGACTCAATCACAACATGATGAATGTATATTTCTGTCCTTGTTCAAGAGACACATTCAAAACTCATCAGAGCTAATTATCTTCCACAGAGCAGAATATGATGACAGTTTTAGATCAACAGTGTTTATAGATAACTCAGAAATGTGGTCACATTTCCTGACTGATGACTGATAACACAGCAGCAGTTAAACTGGACCTTTTCATCTAAAATGTCAACATCCCACTTGGGCAGGTGTGTCTGTACCTCTATATACAACTAATATGACAAACTGTAAACAATATTCCTTTAAATTAAACTTTGAATGACTAAACATATCATAAAGATTGATTATTGTTAAAGAAAATAATAAAAATATTGATCTTTAGTTAGTGTGTTGACCTTTGTAATTTCCCAGTTTGGGATTAATAAAGTATATCTATCTATCTATATGAGAGATAAAGAGTTATGAAAGCTAAACCAAAACTTTATTAACAATCAAACCTTTAACGTGATGATAACATCAAGTATATGTGACAAAATAAGCAAAATAAGCTTTTAATATTACTTTGAGCACTTTGATCAAAGTCTAGACAGCATCCATCCATGGATTTATTTTATCACTAGAGACTCCACTAGACTCCACTAGACTCAACTAGAGGCACTAGAGGCTCCACTAGAGGCACTAGAGGCTCCACTAGATGCACTAGAGGCTCCACTAGAGGCACTAGAGGCTCCACTAGAGACATTAGAGGCTCCACTAGACTCCACTAGAGACATTAGATTCTAGTGCCTCTAGTGGAGTCTCTAATGTCTATTTATTGGTTTAACTACTTTGATTGTGTGTGTGCAGCTGTGTTCAGAGCGTCGTCCCGTCAGACACTACTGGTTCACCTCTTGGCCTGACCACCACATCCCACAATGCATCGCTCCTCTGCTGAGACTGGTGGAGGAGGTGGAGATATACAGCAAGTCCCTACTACCAACCAGCTCTCAGCCAATCACAGTCCCTGTGCCTGGTCCCGGACCAATCATAGTCCACTGCAGGTTGGTTCCTCATCAAACACAGTTTACAGCGATTTTACATTGTAAACGTAAATAACATAAACATACTGTTTCTAAAATACACCAGAGGATTACTGTCTGTTTTAGCTATTAAACAGTAAAACCAGCATCTTGGGACGCCTCAAACTAAAGCAGTGGATGTGTCGAAAGCTACTTCCTTCCTGTTGTACCTGAGCAGCCAACCACAGCCAGGACGCATAGTCAGAAAGAATCTGAGTGTAAAGGTTGTGGTGTGAAACTGACCTACAGTGTTAATAACCTGCTGAAAGAAAACGTGGATGAAACGACAATTACTCAGGTTCAGTTCCAAAACGATAAAAACCGAAACCGACAAACTTCTCTTCAACGTATTTTATATTATTACAGTTGTGTTTTACTTTGTTATTCGTTATGTGCTTATACAGCAGCAGCAAACAAGAGGAGTTACAGCTGCTGACTAATACATTAATAAACACATCTGAATTAAAACTGTTTAACTGTTTGTGTACTGATAATAAATGCTAAATACACGGATTTAAAGTAAATTGTTTCCCTTTAATAATAGTTCAATAAATTACTCAAATAAACTTATCCTATGAATAAATAAATACACTTTTTATTTTGATGGGTTTTTTTCAATGCATGAATTGCAAATGTGATTAACAGAGCTGGATATGAACACACCTGATCTCCTCTGCTCATCTCCTCAGTGCAGGCATAGGGAGGACAGGCTGTTTCATAGCCAGCAGTATCGGCTGTCAGCAGCTCAGAGAAACTGGTCAGGTTGACATTTTGGAGACAGTTTGTCAGCTTAGACTCGATAGGTAGGTGAACAGAAATCACCTTTTCATCAGTCTCTTCTCACATTTTGCTTATTCCCTAAATGTAGCATGTTTAACCTGTACCATGCCCCCACTCCCCCATCTTGTGCAGGGGTGGTATGATCCAAACCACGGAGCAGTACCAGTTCCTGTACACCACTCTGTCCCAGTACAGCTCCAAGCTACAGCACAACCAGGTACTCCACCTCACGCCAGGTGTCCCAGTCATACAGACACATGACTGATCAGTGCTGTGCTGATCAATAACTTTAGTTTTCCTCTTCAGTAACCTTTTATTGAACAAAATGGTCTGCAATGGTGAACAAAATGCAGTGAGGAGTAAACAGCAGAGAGAAAATAGATCTATTGTAAACCAGTTAGCTTTTAGCAGCTACAGGCTAACGAAGCATCTGGACCCACCCACTTTACTTGGACAAGCATGCATTGTTTTCTTTATGGTAGTTGGTTTAAGTCTTATCACAGAGAAGTGTGAAGCTACCGAGTCCTGTCTCCTACCAACAGTCGCTGGTTTCTTCTAACCATGACCACAGATCTGTAACCATGTAGCTGTAAACTCATCCAGATTGTAACCACAGAGGTGGCAGATCAGAGAATAACTGACAAACTGCCATTAAATCAGCATGTTTTCTCCTCACCAGGGTCAGAACCAGCAGAACCAAGATGACCAGGTCAACATACAGCTACAGAACCTGCAACTGGACAACACACAGAATGGGATGAAGTAATGCTGTACAGAACCTGGAGAACCAGCAGCATCACCTAAAGGAACCCAGAAGAACAAACCAACAGAACGCACAGCAGACATTACTAACAGAACCAGAAAGACCGAAACAACAGAACATACAGGCAAAAGGACACCAGCAGCAGCACCCAAAGAACAGATGAGAACCTCAGTGATCCGAGACAACCAAGTAAAAGACACCACATGAAACAATATCAATATCTGATAAACCCAATAAAACAAAGTTATCTATCTGAAATGTGTGCTTCAACTTCTTTACAAAACCTTTCCACTGTGAGGAGGCAGCGTTGTGAATGTGGCTTTAGGGTGTTTTCATACCTGTGTAGTTCATTCCAGTTGAATGGTTGGTTCATTCAGGCAGGTCTGAACACAGCAATCATACTCAGGGTAAAACAACTGCATAGTAGAGGAAGTGATCGTGGTTCGTTTGTGACAGGAAGGTGATCCGACCTCCTTCTGACCAACTACAAGGTTCCCAAGTTAAAAAGAAAAGTGAGGTTGAATTCTGGCTTTACTGTCAGATGGATACAGTCAGCATTAGGTTGCTTCCATCCATAAAATAAGATGGTGGTTTGTAAGAACAAGCAGCAGACACTGGGGACAACAAAGCTACAGACCAGCAGGGGGCGGAAACGACTCTCCACTGACGGGATGACCGTCAACTCATTTAAATATCACTCAGAAACTGTACGATGACATCAAGTGACCTACAAAAACAACAGCAAATGGCAGCTGGGGTGAAGTACACAGCATGAACGGTTGGAAACAGGCTGCTAGGGGCCTTCATCAACGAGAAGCAAAGAAGAGCCAGGCTGAGGTTTGCTTTGAGGACTGGAGTAAGGTCATCTCTGATGAGTCCAATTAACACCTGGTCGTCTACCAAATATAGTAATATTATGTAATGAGGTTGTAGTTTTCCTACAAAAGTTTTATATTATTTTTTAAATGGTTTTATAATATTTTGGAAATTGTGTCATAAGTTAACAGGTCAAGATAAAAACAAGGTAATTTTACTAGAAAATATTGTATTATTATAAGAAAGCAAGATGAAAAAAGAAAAAAACAAAGTTCTGATACACAAATCTGTTTTCAGCTTTTGGACTTTTTCTCTAATCTTTGATTTCTGCTGAAATATTGGATCATTTGAACATTTATTGAAATGAAACCATGTGAGAAGTTTAGAGGTAAAAATCACTATTTGGTGGAGCTGTTAACAACTCATAGACATCTGAAATGTGGTGGAGTGGGAATATAAAGCAGCATCAAATAGAAATACTAAAGTAAAGTAAGTACCACAAAATTGTAAAGTACGGTACCTGAGTACATGTAACTTTCTACCTCTGCAAATGCATCATACAATAAGTTCATGTTTATTTACAGAATAATGATTATAAGCACATTTGATTTACAACAGGGGGCAGTATATCAATGGTACACAACGACCTGTTTGTCTCTTTTTCTGATCTCCTCTGCTTCTTCTACCCACCCCACCCAAACGGGAAGAAGAGTCGACAACCTGCTCATCCATCCATCTTACTTTTAATGAAATCAATCAACATGATCAATGAAAAGTAATATAATATTATTTAAATGTTCAATAGATCCTTCTGTGATATATGTCCATGTTGATATATATATATTATATTATATTTTACGGGTTTTATTTTTAAAGACTTGACCGGAAGTAGTCTGGGGTATTTCCGCTGTCTTGACGGAGCGGTTAGAAAAGGCGCAGCTAGTAAACATCACAGAAACACGGCGGGGACAGCAGAGCTTGAAAACACAGTTATTAAACCTCCTCCTCGGTCCGTATAACGTCAGTCGGTATCATCCGCTCTCTCGTTACCGTCCGTGGTTGTCACGGCGACTGTCGGCGTCTAGAAAACCCTGTCGGGGCGTTAGCCAGCTAGCTCGCTAGCAGAGCCACCTAGCAGCCGCAGCTAGCATTAGCATTAGCACCAGACGACAAAGATGATAGCGTTGATCAACAAACTGCTGGACTGGTTCAAGGCGCTTTTCTGGAAGGAGGAGATGGAGCTGACCCTGGTGGGGCTGCAGTACTCTGGGAAGACGACCTTCGTCAATGTGATAGCGGTAAGATTTAAGTGTTAAAGCAGCTGTCAGTTAGCATCTGGCTGCGTCCATTGTTGTCCTGCGGGGGTGAGGTCAGCCGGTTCAGGAAGACGTTGAAGATGCCTTTTAAACGGTAGCTTCGTGTCAGCTGTTTTATCTCTGATCTGACGTTTAAATAAGCAGCGTTACTGTTACACCTGTGCTGTTGGATGCTCGTAACCTCCACCTGAAATATTATATCACAGGTGAGTTTTATCGTAATGGGTGGATGTTTTCCAGCCCCGGTGCTGTTAGCAGGGCCATACCTGATGTGTGGGTCCAGAGGAAGGGTCGACCCCCCTCTGGACACGGTGACCTTCCCTCTCCGGTCAACACCATCAGCCGCCACCGGTTTTCACCGGTGAATTCATTCACTACATTTATCTCCACCCAAACAGATGTTCTCATTGAATTGAATGATTTTAGTGCTCATTGAGGCTGTTTTAAAACATTTTAACCATAATCACAGATTCATTTGATCTGGTTCAGGAAATGAATCTGACTCAAACAGATTTTACTTCATCTGAAAAAGATGTTTGCTTATTTTTATATTTATTGTTCTCTTCCTTACATGTACTCCATGTCATACTTATACTTCACTGTACTACACTGTACTGTCAGAGGTACATCTAGTACTTTCTACATGTCAGAGGTACATCTAGTACTTTCTACATGTCAGAGGTAAATCTAGTACTTTCTACATGTCAGAGGTACATCTAGTACTTTCTACATGTCAGAGGTACATCTAGTACTTTCTACATGTCAGAGGTACATCTAGTACTTTCTACATGTCAGAGGTAAATCTAGTACTTTCTACATGTCAGAGGTAAATCTAGTACTTTCTACATGTCAGAGGTACATCTAGTACTTTCTACATGTCAGAGGTACATCTAGTACTTTCTACATGTCAGAGGTACATCTAGTACTTTCTACATGTCAGAGGTAAATCTAGTACTTTCTACATGTCAGAGGTACATCTAGTACTTTCTACATGTCAGAGGTACATCTAGTACTTTCTACATGTCAGAGGTAAATCTAGTACTTTCTACATGTCAGAGGTACATCTAGTACTTTCTACATGTCAGAGGTACATCTAGTACTTTCTACATGTCAGAGGTAAATCTAGTACTTTCTACATGTCAGAGGTACATCTAGTACTTTCTACATGTCAGAGGTACATCTAGTACTTTCTACATGTCAGAGGTACATCTAGTACTTCCTACATGTCAGAGGTACATCTAGTACTTTCTACATGTCAGTGGTACATCTAGTACTTTCTACATGTCAGAGGTACATCTAGTACTTTCTACATGTCAGAGGTAAATCTAGTACTTTCTACATGTCAGAGGTACATCTAGTACTTTCTACATGTCAGAGGTACATCTAGTACTTTCTACATGTCAGAGGTACATCTAGTACTTTCTACATGTCAGAGGTACATCTAGTACTTTCTACATGTCAGAGGTAAATCTAGTACTTTCTACTCCACTACATTTATCTGACAGCTTTAGTTACTGTTCAGATGCAGATTTGACTCAATGGATAATATAAGAAGCTTTTAAAATCCAACACATTGTTAAAGATGAAACCTATTTTCAGTCAGTAATCAATGAATCTATTATTCACACCCATCCCTAAAGACCTGCTGTAAATGTGTGCAACATGTGACCGGTAGTTTTTTTACTCATTTACTGTAATACTTTTCACACAGCTCACAGTTTGTCACTGAGAAGTGTGTGTTGTGTGTTTCAGTCCGGCCAGTTCAGTGAAGACATGATTCCCACAGTTGGATTCAACATGAGGAAGATCACAAAGGGCAACGTCACCATCAAGGTTGGTGGTTACACTTCCTGTTTGTACGCACACATCCAGAATTTAAACATTAAAACATGTATTTATTTCTACGGGGCTTCAGTAGCTCAGTCCATAGGGTTCAAGTCCCACATGGACCAAAATATGGAAGGTGGGCTGGTAGCTGGAGAGGTGCCAGTTCACCTCCTGGGCACTGAGGGGCCCTTGAGCAAGGCACCGACCCCCCACCTGCTCACTGGGCGCCGGTCTCGCTGGCTGCCCATCACTCCACCATCTCTCTCCACATATGCCGTTGTTGTACTGCATGTGTGTGTGTCCGGGTTAAATGCATATAAAATAAAAATAGAGTGAAAAAATAATTTCCTCATTCGAGGGATGAATTAAAGTAAATCTTATCTTATCTTAGTACTTAAACTGTGTACAGGACAGCATGTAAAAATAAAATACACACTCAAGCCGTACTGTACTGTACTGCTCTTTCTGACCTCTCCGTCCGTCTGTAGTTGTGGGACATCGGAGGTCAGCCGCGGTTCAGAAGCATGTGGGAGCGTTACTGTCGAGGAGTCAGCGCTATTGTGTAAGTTTCCTAAACTGTGGTTACTAAACAGATCGCTGGGATGTCTGTGGTGGGTCCAGACACTATAAATGTCCAGAGAGACACGTTCAATAATCAACTGATCCTTGATTTTTCTCTTGCAGCTACATGGTGGACGCAGCAGATCCAGAGAAGATCGAAGCCTCTAAGAATGAACTCCATAACTTGCTGGACAAACCGCAGCTGCAGGGAATCCCTGTAAGTCCAAACCAGCAGCCAAATATCATTTAATACTGTCAATAGGACAGATGAAAGAAATTGATCCTCATTAATATATAACATCTCAAATAAAAGCCTGCTTCAGTGGAGTTTATATTTATTACTGTGGTGATCTTGGATTCTGCATGGCAACAGAAAGTCTAACATTATATACACGAGTCATGTTTTAAGATGAACATGTCTATAGTCTCTGATTCCAGCTTCTTACATGTGAATATTTTCTGGTTTCTTTAGTCAGACAGTCATCTTGGACTTTAAGGAAACACTCATCAACTTCCACCGTTTTCTGACATTTTATAGACTCGACTAATAAGGAAAATAATTGCTAAATTATAATGACAGCCGTCATATTATTCAATGTTTATTCTGTCCGTGTCTTCAGGTTTTGGTTCTGGGCAATAAGAGGGACCTTCCAGGATCTCTGGATGAGAAGGAGCTCATAGAGAGGATGTAAGTTCACACCAACACGCCCACTACTGACTACTGACTACTCACTACTCACTACTCACTACTGACTACTGACTACTGACTACTGACTACTGACTACTCACTACTCACTACTGACTACTCACTACTCACTACTGACTACTCACTACTCACTACTCACTACTGACTACTCACTACTCACTACTCACTACTCACTACTGACTACTCACTACTCACTACTCACTACTCACTACTGACTACTGACTACCCACTACCGACTACCCACTACCGACTACTCACTACCGACTACTGACTACTCACTACTGACTACTCACTACTGACTACTGACTACTGACTACTGACTACTGACTACCGACTACTGACTACTGACTACTGACTACTCACTACCGACTACTCACTACCGACTACTCACTACCGACTACTGACTACTCACTACTCACTACTCACTACTGACTACTACTTTAATAAACAAAGCCAAAGATCTGAAAAACAAAAATGTTGCCTAAATAAAAATAAATATCTGAACTGCTGCTCTCACTGTCCATGTTTTAATTGATTGTCCACGTTTTTTAATCAGGAATCTGTCGGCCATCCAGGACAGAGAGATCTGCTGTTACTCAATCTCCTGCAAGGAAAAAGACAACATTGGTACGACACACACACACACACACACACTTAAATAATACCTGCATGTGGACGTCAACAGGCTGAGTAAAGAACAGGTGGTCCTGTTTTTATTTCTGCTGTATGTTAATGTTTGTTTTGTTAAATAACGTCATACACCCATTTATGGTTAATATTAATCTGCATTTTCTTAGCTTTGGAGACTTTAAGTGAATGTTTGCTATTAAACACTCAGTGGTTTCTTTATCAGGTTAGGATGTACAATCTTATGTTTACGGTTAATTCTGCACGACTTGACCTTGCTCTTAGAAATGCCTCAAGGTTCACTTACAGACTACTTGGTCTTCATCAATGGATGGAGTTTGCTCGGTTGTCATGGTGACGTATCTGTTTACATGCATCCCAGCTCTTTTACGACGTCTCCGTGTAAAGTGAAGCATGAAAGTTCATTCTCAATCTTGAAATAGTAACTGAGCTTCAACTGAATCTCACGACTAAAAAACTAAATGATTTGTCAGAGCTGCGTCTTCAACCAGTAAATATTTGGCTTTTCTAACAAATAATTATTCGATTATCAGAATAGTTGTTGATTAATCTTCTGTCTACGTGATAAGTATTACACAAATGTAACACACGATGTCCTGATCATGCATGAGAAGAAAGGAAACGTCTTCCTCTCCTCGTATATCTGTTGTTTCTCTTTCTCTGCAGACATCACTCTTCAGTGGTTGATCCAACACTCCAGGACTAAGAGGAGTTCCTGAGAACAGACACGCCCCCAACAGAACAGGCCACGCCCACTCGACACCCCCTTCCCCCGTACATTTCCCCCATCTATTAACATCTTCACTTCCCCCCTGTACCCTCACCCCTCCACCTCGCGATGCGCTGATGCCACTGTTTTGTTTGTTTCCAGGAGGCAGAGTCACCGGTTCTACGTATATACATATATACATACATATATGTATATGTATGTATACGTATATATTATTAAAAATCAAAGGGACTCGCAGGCAGCCGTAGAGATGTGGCTGTTTGGAAACCAGACTATGAATCTGTTTATATTTAATAAGCCGGTTCGCCCAAATCACACAACACATTTATTGTTTATTTCTTTTAATTTACTTTCAACAGTTCATCTCACATGAATAAGAACCAGATCAAAATATATTTTATAGTTTTTTGTAATTTTTCTTTTTGCTGTTTAACATTTTCAGTTTTCTGAGCACCACAAACTAACTTCTATTTGGCTCCATATTAAAGTGGTTGAGTCAGAAATCTCTGAACCTGCATGAATAAAACTAAAACTGTGTGAGTGACATCTATCCATACAGATAGGTGTCACTGGAGGGAAGAATGAAATATGTTTTTGTAATTTGGGTAAATAACTTTTTAATGTTCCCGGCTGCAGGAACGTGGTGTCAGCGCATCTCTACAGATCCACACGCATTAACCATCATAAGCTTTATTTTTAAATTGGTGTTTATGCTAAAATAAAATCCTTTTTTACAGCGATATTGAAAGACACAAGTAGCGTTGTGAGCTGCTGTGCGGATCTGTTCTCTGTCTCCTCCTCCTCCTCCCCCCACCGGTAACACAGATTTGCCTTCATCATCTTCCTCCCTCCCTTCTACCTCCACATCTTCCATCCATCCATTCACATAATTCACATTTCTATAATCCTGGGAAGCCCCTCTTCCTCCCTCGTCTGTTGTAAACTGCTTGTCCTCCTCAGTATTCCCTCGATCCTTCCTCTCGTTTCTTATTTTTGGATGTTACCTTCTTTCTGTTTGTTCCTTGCCGCCAAACCCCGACCCTCGCCGTCTCTCTCTCTCTCTCTCTCTGTCTCCTGCCGAGCGAGGGATTAAAAAACCTTTTTATTGCACTGTTGATTTTGGTTTTGTAAGATATTAATGATGAGAATAATGTTAATAATCTTCTTATTGTGGCATAACCTGGTCTGTCCAGATTTAAGGAAGCGGTACTTCAACTGGAAAACGCGAAATGTTATTGTTATATGTTCATATCTCTGTAATAAGCTTTTTATTTCTTATTATCATTTTATATTATTATTTTTTATTGTTGTTTTTTGACTTCATAAGTCTACGTTGGATGTTAAACCACAGTTCAGTGTTTTCTGGTCTGAGACACCTGCTGGTTGGACCTGGAGTGTCACGTGATCAAATGCTACGTTCACATCATGTCGGACAAAATAGAGAAATTAATGTTTAATTTAAAATATACTATAACTCTCCAGCAGAATTAATCACTTAATGATATTTATTACACATTTCCATGATTCATCATTCAATGCTTCAATGTTGAAAAACAAAATTCAATATTTTCCCACAGAAAATGTTTTTAATTAACGTAAGATGGACAAACGGCGGCTTAACGTAGTGAAATAAAATAATCAAATTGAAACTTTATTTTTATTTGTGTGCATGTGGTTTATGACAACATTAAACTTCAACATTAAAGTTTTCATTGTGTTTGAAAATGTAATATTACTGCCAATATGAAAATGAAAACTATTGCCAACAACATTTCAGCACAGTCCGATTATTGACCGATTATAAAATGATTAAAAACTGGATGTTAAACTGTCAGAAAAGCTGGAAATGAATCTGGACATTTGTTTTTGAATTCGAACCACGTCCTGAATTAAAAAAAGTCATTTCAGAAAGTAGGACGTCATTAGAAATTATAAAATCACAGCATAATTAATAATCTAGTTTGCTAATTTATTTCAAGTATAAGTCAGATATTGTATATCTACCTTAAGTTCATGTTAAATTTTATTATCATTATGATTGATATTATTATTATTATATTAAAAATGTTATTTTAGCATCAATCATGCCTTTTCATGAAAGTAGAGATGTTTTACATTTTGTGTTTTTATTAGATCACTATATATATATATATATATATATATATATATATTATTGTACATCAAGTTCACACAAATGGAGAATTACAGTTTGATTTAATAATTTCATTTTGATATTGGCATCATTACACTTAAACACACAAACACTGTTTACTAGACATGATGTGACTGTAGTTTAACACAAGGATCAAGGAAAACACCTCTTATATATTCATATACGTTGTTATATGTTATATAAGCAGTTAGAAAGCTGGTTCGGGTTTTCTACCATGTTATGGTGAATGTGAAGAATATGTATATGTGGTGTTAATGGTATCAACAGATATTAAGGCATTAAAACTAGTGAGTGATCTGACTTCAATCACAGCATCAACATCGAATCAGAAAGTATTAAAAGCTTTTGACCGATTCTGTTATTTCATGATAAAATTGATCAAAATATTTACATCTGAATTCTGTCATTAGAGATGTTTCAGGTTTCGGTACATCGTTACATCCTCGCACCATTTTCACACTACGTGTATTTATTCACGTGTTGCTCCGTTCGCTGTTGGTTCACATCGTGTGTGACAACACGCTGGTCACATGGTTAGAGGAGGGAGCATCACCTGTGTCTGTATGTTGTTCTGCACTGAGGTCAAACTGTGTATTTGAGAGATGAACTCTAGTAGCAAACACAGCTTTCCACTGTCTGGACACATGAAATGTCATCTGCCACATCAAGATGCCAGAGCTGCAACTAACAGTTATTATTGATTCATCTAAAAACAAAAAGTAAAATTAGAAAAGTACAGACGAACCTTGATTCAGACTCCGTGATCGACCTCCTCAAGCAGAAGAATATCCGATAGCGATATTAAGCTGTTAAAGCTTCTCTGTAGCCGACGATGGAAAGCTGCGTCATGAGAAACTAAACAACAAGCACAACTCTGGTCAGACTCGCGTGTCCAGTAGGAAGTAAACACTGAATCTCCTCCAGGTGTTGAGCTCTCAGTCTGACTCTGCTCTGGTCCACACTAACTTTATTGATCAGACAGAACTTCACAGTCATGCCTTGGCCTGTTATCTGTGGAAATGCTGAGTAAGGATTTTTGGCTTTAGTTGACAGGAAATGGCGCCTCAGAAGTTGAACCATCCAGTGGTAAATATCCAGATTTCAGGGTTCAATATGTTTGTTGTTCATGTTGCTCCTGATCCTGTCAACAGTTGTGGAGTCAAAGGTCAAAGAGAAAACATCATCAGATTAAACGGCAGCAGCTGGGATTTGATCTCGACCGGTAAACTCCGCCTCTCACCAGCTACTTTGATTAGTTTACCTGTCGGCCGGCAGAACGAGGCCTTCAAATGACAGCTGCTGGTTTTTGACTGTTGAAATCCTCCCGCAGCTCTGTTCTCATTAACTCTGGTCTCTTTAGTTTGCATGCTGAGGGCAGGGATTGTATGTCTGTGGGACCTGATATATGTTTATTTTGGTGCAACCTTACCATTAAATGGCCTTAATCCAGTGTGTCAACCTGAGTATTAACCTGCAGAAAAGTAATGCAAATACACAACATGACATGTACTTAAAACGGTGCAATAAAACAGAAGTAGTGACTACAAGCTTTTAAGTACGTGACGTCACACAATGACGACGTGTTTTACTTTTCTTACACTGGATTGTGGTCATTGTGATGTAAACTTATGTTGTCTTTTTTAATGTCAAATTAAGTGACAACCTGTAATCCTGCATGTACAACATGAAACTGTACAGGATGTCAGATAGTTCATGATTAAAACTCGTCAGTAAATGAACATTTCTGAGGAATCAGCATCATAATATGACCCAATCCAGACAGCATTTACCAGAAAAACGCTCCTCCTGCACACGTGCAACCGAGTCACAGAAAACCAGTGAAGAAGAAACGGAGCGCTGTTACCGCGTCTCTAAAATATAACATCTCTTCAGACCAGGCTGGTGTCCACGTCTCCGGTTTAGTAGCTGTTGTTAAGATCTGAATTTTGTCCAGTTGTCTCGTTGTAAACTTTCAAACTTTTGAAAACACTTAAAACTTGTAGTAAATTTCAAACTCTTTAATAATAATAGTCAGTTTCTGTTTATCACCCTGAAATGAAAATCAGATTTTTTTCTTAAGTCTCAGTTTTTCTGAATCTGAACCAGCGTGTTCATAAAGCTTCACATTGAGTTTTAAAACATGGAAAACAGACTTAAATGGATCATGATGCAGATTCAGCTCTGAATGTCCTCTAACCAGGATGTGGTTTTGAAGCTGGTTCTGACTGGATCGGGCTGGTTGTGTTAAGATAAGATAAGATAAGATAATACTTTATTGATCCCACAACGGGGAAATTCACTTGCTACAGCAGCGGAAGGAGGGAAAAAAACACAGTGTACATATTTACAGATTAACAGAAAGTTTACAGAAAGTAGAAACAGATATGTAGAAGAGACTACAACATGATCAAGTGCAGGTGTTGTAAAGTCTCACAGCAGCAGGGATGAAGGACCTGCAGACCCTCTCCTTCTTACACCGTGGGTGTAACAGTCTGCTGCTGAAGGAGCTGCTCAGAGACCCCACAGTGTCGTGTAGGGGGTGAGAGGTGTTGTCCATGATGGATGTCAGCTTAGCTAACATCCTCCTCTCACCCACCTCCTCTGTGGAGTCCAGAGGACAGTCCAGGACAGAGCTCGCTCTTCTAATAAGTCTGTTGAGTCTGCTCCTGTCCCTGTCCGTGCTGCCCCCTCTCCAGCAGACCACAGCATAAAAGATGGCTGAGGCCACCACAGAGTCATAGAAAGTCCTGAGGAGAGCTCTGCATACTCCGAAGGACCTCAGCCTCCTCAGCAGGTGGAGACGGCTCTGGCCCTTCTTGTAGAGAGCATGGGTGTTATCAGTCCAGTCCAGTTTATTGTTCAGGTGAACACCCAGGAATCTGTAGCTCTGCAGTTGCTGATCCGGGTCTCGTGTCTGGATCGGGCTGGTTGTGTTGCTGATCCGGGTCTCGTGTCTGGATCGGGCTGGTTGTGATGCTGATGCTGATCCGGGTCTCGTGTCTGGATCGGGCTGGTAGTGTTGCTGATCCGGGTCTTGTGTCTGGATTGGGCTGGTTGTGTTGCTGATCCGGGTCTCGTGTCTGGATCGGGCTGGTTGTGTTGCTGATCCGGGTCTCGTGTCTGGATCGGGATGGTTGTGTTGCTGATGCTGATTCAGGTCTCGTGTCTGGATCGGGCTGGTTGTGTTGCTGATCCGGGTCTCGTGTCTGGATCGGGATGGTTGTGTTGCTGATGCTGATCCGGGTCTCGTGTCTGGATCGGGCCGGTTGTGTTGCTGATCCGGGTCTCGTGTCTGGATCGGGATGGTTGTGTTGCTGATGCTGATCTGGGTCTCGTGTCTGGATCGGGCTGGTTGTGTTGCTGATCCGGGTCTCGTGTCTGGATCGGGCTGGTTGTGTTGCTGATTCAGGTCTCGTGTCTGGATCGGGCTGGTTGTGTTGCTGATGCTGATCCGGGTCTCGTGTCTGGATCGGTCTGGTTGTGTTGCTGATCCGGGTCTCGTGTCTGGATCGGGCTGGTTGTGTTGCTGATGCTGATCCGGGCCTCGTGTCTGGATCGGGCTGGTTGTGTTGCTGATCCGGGTCTCGTGTCTGGTTTTGTACGTGCAGGATGAACAGTAAGCTCGTCACTTTGAACATGTTTGTACATTAATGTTTGGATTCAGTTGATATGTGTTTTAATAGAAACATGCTTGTGTATGATACTAATTAAATACTATGAAGAAACAACATGAGGTCATCACTTGTTTTGTATTATTTATATAATCATCCAAGCAGACGTGAGTATGAAACCACATTTAAAGGACACCTGTCATAGAAAACAACAAAAAGTAGAAATGAAGAGGAAAGAAATAAATCCTCCTTCAGAGCTGCACGTCTTTACATAAACGCCTGTCTGAAGGACATAAATCCAACACTGTGACAGGTAGAAAAGTTTACTGTCAGCAGCAGTGAAAACAAACTCAAACATCACAGACAACAACATCCAGCTTTGAGCGGAAGAGGACTTTAAAATCCTGTATTTCTGTTTTATTTTTATGTGCATTAAGTGTCAGCAGACAGGATCAGACCTGAACAGCAGGGGGCAGCACACACACACACACACACACATACACACATACAGCTCTGTGTCTTTTCATCAGCAACTGAGCTCAGCCATTTATGACAATCATCAGTCAGACTGAAGTCTGAACACTTCGAGCTAAATGAGATGACATAAATACGAGCTGTCAGTAGTACTAGTAGTATTAGTACTGTTGTATAGTAAGTAATATACTAGACAGTGAAACGTGAGTACATCAGTTTACTATCATGGTAACAGTGAAATCTCACATTTGAGAACCTGGAACCAGTCGTTCTGACCACCAGGTTATATTATTATCATTTATTTATATTATTATTTACACTTTGTTGGCTGACAGCTCAGAAATACTACATTACCCATGAGCCTTGGCTGCTGTTGCTATGGAAATGAAGCCAGGGGTGTAATGTGGCTGAGTTTGTAAACAAACCTCACAGAAACTAAAAGTGGATTTAATCTGCAGATTTAGCTTCCGCTTGCCGTTAGTGAATTTAAAGCTTTGTGATTGGCTGAAATGTACCTTTAGTTAACTGGTTCATGTCCACAGTCTGGTAGCTTCTGTAGTTTAATGTTTTGTTGAGACTTGTGATGTGCCAAAGAGAACAATAATAGCAGAATGATTCAATGTGATATTATATGATGAAGCTTTAAGTAGGGTAAAACAATGTTAGAGCATTAGATTAATCATATTTCATGTTAACAATATGTTTGATTTAGTTTCTTGTATACTTCACAAATGTTTGATTCAGCACTTAATATGTAGTTGATAATCTCTTGTTAAAAGTTAGAAGTGTACGTCTTAAACTTTAATATTTTTAAAAAATATCCTTAGAAGAAGGTTTAGGTGTAAAACAGGCAGTAATAACTTTAAAAAAATAAGGCCAGAGGGAACGGTGAAGATATTGGTGTAAAACTGACAAGAGATAATCAAAAAAAAAAGAGGAAAGAGTCTCATGTACGGAGCGGAGAAGAAAAGAAGAAGAGAAGGAGAAGTCGGCCGGCGAAGGTCAGCAGCTGAGCCACCCGCCAGAGATGCTGCCAGAGATGAGATTAGGGGCACCAATGAGAGTTTAGAAACTTATCTAATGGTGTCTACAGCTGCAAATATCATGCAAACTGACACGTAGGCACAAGACCTGGGCGTGACCGAGGAGAGGAGAGGAGAGGAGAGGAGAGGAGAGGAGAGGAGAGGAGAGGAGAGGAGGGGAGGGGAGGGGAGGGGAGAGGAGAGGAGAGGAGAGGGGAGGGGAGGGGAGGGGAGGGGAGGGGAGGGGAGGGGAGGGGAGGGGAGAGGCTGGACAAAAAAAAGAAGTGAAGGACCTGAAAGGAGGAAGAAGCCGGTCATCTGGCCGTGACGTGATCGAACTGACAAAAACCCGTCCGTCACCTCCTCAGACTCTCCCTCCTCTTTTCTCTCTGTGCTGCAAGTGGGTAAAACCTTTCTGTGTGTGTGTGTGTGTGTGTGTGTGTGTGTGTGTGTCTACTTTTATACCACTCGACAAAGAAGCAGGCCTCAATGTTTCCTGTCTGCAGTACAAGGTGGTCCCACCAGAGTGTGTGTGTCTGTGTCTCTGTGTGTGTGTGTGTGTGTTATTTCCAAAATGAGAGTCAACCTAGCTCTTCATCAGGACCCTGTGCTTGTTGTCATGACAACAGTACCCCCCACTCGCCTCCTCCCCATCACCCCCTCATCAGTTTTCCCACAGAACAAAACCAACATTGTGCTCCTGGTTTTGCGTGTGTGTGTGTGTGTGTGTGTGTGTGTGTGTGTGTGTGTGTGTGACATTCAGGTCAGATTAGTTTGTGTTCATTGAGCTTTTGCTCAGAGACACACACTCACAAACACACACTTGTCGCTGTTCATTCACCCCGACCTGCTAAAGAGATGGTTACACACACACCGTTTCTTCATATTCCAGTTCGCACGGGGAGAAGCTTTGTGAGACTTTCACACACACACACACACACACACACGTTTCATTTTCCCACCTGTCTGTCAGGCTATTTTTAAGTTAAAGGAATAGTTCAACATTTTGTGAAACCAGATGTAGCACAAAATTTAACCAAATTTCTAGAAAGAATAAATGTGTTCATTTGAGGAACGTTAGCGCTCCACACAGATCTGATGTTTAAGTCACATGCTTCATGTATGTTAGCATTTATTCTTTATTTACTCCTCACACAGCAGCACATTTTCACCATTCAGGTATTTTATGTTCGAATTGAAAGTGTGAATAAAAACAGCTTGATGGAAAGACTCTTAGTGAGATGATCAGATGGATACGAACTCATGTCAGTGTGTTCACCACAGAGCTAGCTAGCTTAGCATAGAGACTGGACGGTCCGAGTTGAGCCTGCAGACTCTACTCGGGGCTGAAAAAAGCCCACAGCTTTACATGTCTTTATCCAGGAAATCACAGGAGAAAACTACGTTTACGATGAATTAGAAACAGAGTCGGCCAACATTGACTCATCACACATCCAGCAGTTACTGATAATTCTCCGTAGGTTCATAGAGGCCGGTGTAAAAAGTAGATGTGAAACCATAAAGATAGATGTGGGACTCGAACCTCTGACCCCGTTACGTAACTCCAGCCTGCAATTGGTTCCCATCCAGTCTGTCCCAGAGACGTTCTTGCATGACCAATGGAGGTCTAGTCGCCTGTGTGTGTGTGTGTGTGTGTGTGTGTGTGTTGGGTGCTTCATTAGGGAACAGAGGTGGTCTGTTCAGTAGTTTGTATCAGTGGACGAGCTCTCATCACTACTAATGAGAACAACATCACCAGCCCTGAAACACTCTGTTCCTGCATCAATCTCTCTCTGTTCCTCCATCTCTCTGCCGTCCTCGGCTCCGTCCAATCGGCTTTTCAAAGGTCAGTTCACCAAAATGACAAAATCAGCACTTTGGTAATTTGGGGTGTTATTTTAATGGCTGTTAGGCCATTAAACAGCCATTCTAAGTTTTACTGCGATGTGTGTGACGTGCATGTTGTATGTGTGTGTGCAGCATGCGCAAATTTGGCTGAAAAACACAAAAACACAAATAGATGAAAATATGCAAAAATAAAGACAAAGTAAGGAAACCTTTTTATATACGAGCTACTAACTCTTATATAGACTTGTATAATTAATATCGACTTACCAAGAGTGTTTATTCTGAGTAATTCCTGACTGATCAGATTTAACACAACACTAAGAGAAACACAAAGAGGGAATTTGATGCTAAACAGACTGTAAATGTGTCAGATATCCACTTGATATGACTAACTCACACTGATGAAGCCTCAGAGAAGCTTCACATCTACTTTAAATGACTGTGTGGACACACTGTGGATTTTAACCTCCATCACTGACACTGAAAGCACATTTGAAGCAGATCTTTGAACAGCCAGTATGAACAGGAGCAATGATTACAGTCACTGTTCATGTGGACACCTGACTGATGCTTTAACACACACATGAGAAAGTGTGAAGCTGCCCTTTAACACCTTGAGATGTGATTTTAATATTTATACATCATGTCTGTCATCTGTCCCTCTGCAGAAACATCGTTTCCTAACGAATGAGACTCACTGACTGAAAAGGATTGAAGAGTTTTCAAATATACAGAAATATACTGTGTGTGTGTGTGTGTGTGTGTGTGTCAGCTGGTATCCCATGGCGACGGGACGGTACTGAGGTCATTGATATGCAGCGCAGCAGCTCTACTGATGGAAAACTTCCCTGAGACTCTGAGCAGAGAAAACTACAGAAAAGAAAAAGGTGTGAATGTGTTTATCTTTTATAAACATGAAGTTTATCATCTTTTCTATTTGCTTCACATCATGTAAGATCATTTCAGTGAAAACTCAGATGTGAACACAGACATCAAACATGTTGATATCATTCAGTGTGACTTACATTTCCTGAGGAAACCTCCATAAATCGAGGACGAGGCTGAGCATCATGTGACACTGCAAACAGTAGCTGCCACATGACTTTTAATGTTTGTCAAATATGGTGTAAATGTGTGAAAGAGAACAGCAGCTCCTCCCTGTAGCTGACATACAACAGCTCCTTCTCTCCTGACGGTTTTATGGTTTCCTGTCGTCTTATTGGTTCCCAACAGGCCGATATGTTGCTGCTAGCATCAAGCTACTGATGCCACCGTAGCCGTTACTGTCATGAACAATCAGACCAAATGTGAATTATAGAGGCCCAAATACAGAACCCTGCAGGTCTGTCATATTAATGATTTCCAGTGTTATCAAAGTCACCACTGCATTATTAAGAAATGACAGCAGCTGTCATTTAAAACCACATACATTTATTGATATTTATTTATAAATGGCTGCCTATACTTCCAGGTGGTGGGTTTGTGCTCACACCATGAAAACAGCCTGAAGAGACACAACAGGTTTAAATTTAAGAAAATAAAAGACAGGCGCTGAGTTTAATTTAGTGTTTAACCAACACCTGGAGTCCAACACCTGAAGTCCAACACCTGGAGTCCAACACCTGGAGTTCAACACCTGGAGTTCAACACCTGGAGTCCAACACCTGGAGCTTTTGACCATATCCCACAGTCTTCTTCTGTGAAGGATACCTGTTATGGGACCTCTTGTTTTCATATGAGTGAAGTTCAGGTCAGTTGAAATAGTCAAAAGTTCTGTAAAAAGTTAAGTAAGTGAACCTTGAGTTAAGTAGTTTTAAACCACAGATATGAACCATTCTTAAATATATATGTGTGTGTGTGTGTGTGTGTGTTTGCATTTTAGCAAGACTAAATAAGTGTTTATGTTTTTAAATGTTTATACTTTATTGCTACATAATAAATGAAAAAATGAACAAATGGCCTTGTTTAGATTAAATAATAAATGCAGTGATGCTTGAGTCCGTTTGTATATTCCAGCTTCGTCTGGTTTGGGCCGATCAATGACGCATATTATCCGTATTATTCACCACTTCAACAGTGTTTTAATTTGTGTCCTGTGAAGTGCCAACGCGACATCTCACTTATGAAATGATTAATGCAAACAACAAAACGACAGTTATGCTGGTCTGCACGTTGACAGACAGCCTGATAATAAATTACTGTAATACTCACATGTGTGAACTGGAATGAACAAACTAATCTTTACTTTATTCTGTATTATGTTAATTTGACCCCATTTACAACAGAATGAATCATCATTCAACGTTTTCACATTTATAATCAGTTGAACTCCCAACACAGGACGAGTTAAACTACGTTCGATCCCAGGAAACATTACAACAGCAGTTTAATCATTTATGAATTTATTGAATAAAAACACTGACAATAATCTATATGTGACTCTGTTATAAGTACTGTTATCATTTAGATCATCAAGCAAACTGTATCTGAACGCTCCGATCAATAAATGGTTTAAAGTCAATCACAGCTTTATGATTCATTTGTGTTGAACAAGGTGAGTTTTGAAAAGAATAATTTATGTCACAGTTTCCTCAACTGTTCATAATTTATGTCACTCAAAAATACCAACAGAAGTAACAGGAAAGACTTTAAACCTGGTTTTCAGCTTTTCAGCATCTCGAAAAGTGACGGATTATTTCTGATCTGATTGTGAAGTGATATTCACATGCTAGCTGCTTAGCATAAAGACAGGAAGTAGAGGGAAACAGCTAGCCTAGCTCTGTGCAAAGTTCAGAAATCCTGCTAACACCGCGTGCAGCTCACTAGTTAACATTTTGTATCTTGTTATTTAGTCAACAGAGTTGCTTTCAGTTCGTTAGCTCCACTGCTAACGCTGTGATTCAACACACACAGGGGGCGCTATATCCACATCATAAATCTGATGAACCCCCTCAGGCTAGTCGTTTTGGAGCTAGTTTCAACTACTTTATATACAGTTAGCTAGTTTAGTCCAGTGGTTCCCAACCTAGGGGTCGGGGCCCTCCAAAGGGTCACCAGATAAATCTGAGGGGTCTTGAGATGATTAATGGGAGAGGAAAGAAGAAGAAACAAAGTTCTGATACACAAATCTGTTTTCAGCTTTTGGACTTTTTCTCTAATCTTTGATTTCTGCTGAAATATTGGATCATTTGAACATTTATTGAAATGAAACCATGTGAGAAGTTTAGAGGTAAAAATCACTATTTGGTGGAGCTGTTAACAACTCATAGACATCTGAAATGTGACCCGACTACACACTGCTTTTAGTAAGACGTCTACAGACTAAAAGGTTGAAACCACTGGTTTCATCTTTAACAATGTGTTGGATTTTAAAAGCTTCTTATATTATCCATTGAGTCAAATCTGCATCTGAACAGTAACTAAAGCTGTCAGATAAATGGAGTGGAGTAGAAAGTACTAGATTTACCTCTGACATGTAGAAAGTACTAGATGTACCTCTGACATGTAGAAAGTACTAGAAACCTCTGACATGTAGAAAGTACTAGATTTACCTCTGACATGTAGAAAGTACTAGAAACCTCTGACATGTAGAAAGTACTAGATTTACCTCTGACATGTAGAAAGTACTAGATTTACCTCTGACATGTAGAAAGTACTAGATTTACCTCTGACATGTAGAAAGTACTAGATTTACCTCTGACATGTAGAAAGTACTAGATTTACCTCTGACATGTAGAAAGTACTAGATTTACCTCTGACATGTAGAAAGTACTAGATTTACCTCTGACATGTAGAAAGTACTAGATTTACCTCTGACATGTAGAAAGTACTAGATGTACCTCTGACATGTAGAAAGTACTAGATTTACCTCTGACATGTAGAAAGTACTAGATGTACCTCTGACATGTAGAAAGTACTAGATGTACCTCTGACATGTAGAAAGTACTAGATTTACCTCTGACATGTAGAAAGTACTAGATGTACCTCTGACATGTAGAAAGTACTAGATGTACCTCTGACATGTAGAAAGTACTAGATGTACCTCTGACATGTAGAAAGTACTAGATGTACCTCTGACATGTAGAAAGTACTAGATTTACCTCTGACATGTAGTACAGTGGAAGTATAAAGTAGCATCACATGGAAATACTCAAGTAAAGTACCTTGAAATTGTACTTTCACCACCAGCAATGACAGTAATCAGCTGTGACGTAGTTCCTCATCAGTTTCTTGTGTTAACCATAAATTGCACATGTACTAAACATGTTTTATTGCTCGGTGAAACTCACACACTACAGATCAGTTCACACACAGTTCTCTCACAGTCGGTCTGACTGGTTTCTACAGGCTGTTCCAGCCTTGGTGTGTGCAGACATTAAGACACAGTCGGCTGACACGTTATAATATGAATTTAACGTTGTGACACTGAATATTACAACAGCTTAGACATTCTTCTTCACTTCATACAAATGAGTTAAACCTCCAGCATTAAAATGAGCTACGTTCATATTTTCTGTTCTACGTTGGTTTTTCTAGTTGTTTGAGTTTGAGTGAAATCGCTGTGCTAAAGACATATTAATACACAACTTTCTACACAGTTTATCTTCCTGTACAAAGAGGCCACTTCAGTACTGAGAAGGTCTGTTCACACACCTTTAGATTTCCTCACTTCTTTGTTTCTTTCACCATTTTTCTTCCCGTACAACCTGAATTCTTCCTCTGATGTGGGAACACGGCTTGGAGGCAAAGCTGCATTGGAGGCATAAATTATCTTATTGGAATAATTGTTTATGGTTAATTAATTATTTGAAGATAGAAATATTCACATCTAAATGATTCAACTTGACTATTTAAGTTTTATTTTAATCTTTTTTATCTTGTAATTGAAACTGGTGCATTATCCAGCTGTGGCTATCAAACTATGTAGGAACATCTAATTGGTTGATTGTTTCTTCTACAGCCGTTAATGAGCTCACTGTTTTAATTACTGGACATAAAAACAAAACCAAACTCGAGCATCATAACAGCAGATGACCTGAACGGCTTATCGTCATTTTAATAATCTACAGCAGTTTCAGTCAGTACCATCAGACCTGCAGTAAATACGATCTTATCAATAACATAATATAATAACAACATAACCCTAACCCTAAATTAATGAATTACTTTTAATCCATCCAACAATTTTCAGGTCGCGGTCATTAATTAAATTACATTACAAATAATTGTTTTATACAGGTGGAGGTACTGACAGAGTAACTGTAGACCTTATGTAGTACTAATACTACTAATATTACTAATACTGTATTACAGTATTTAAAAGGTCCTAGAATGAACCCTGCTGGACACCATCTGTTTGTTAGCTAACTTGTTCTCTGTGGCTTTTTGTCTTGACATTAAGATGATTTGTGCCTCAGCAGCAGCTCCGTCTCCAGGAATGAAGACGAGTAAATCTTTAGATCACTGCAGCTTCCTCGTGTTCTCCACCAAGTGGATTCAAACTGCTGCTTTCCAATGAAACACATCCAAACTTAAACCTACCGACTGCAGGAGACGTCCAGGATTTTTCATCTATTCTGAATCTGCTGTTTTTTTCACAGTACTTCACAAACATGACAGAAGGAAGTTGGAGAGAAGAGTCCATTCAGTGAGTCCTGAAACAGGCTCCTGCTTTTACAGCAACTTTTCTAATCTCACTACAGATTAAACATCACCTCCGGCACAGAGAGGAAGCTGGAGGATAACGCTGGGTCCACAGAGGAACATCATACTTGGAAACATGATTATCCATCCGGTGACATTCTGGAAGTGGATGGAGAGATAATGTAGATGAAGAATAAAAGAGGAGAAAATGGGTTCACAAGAAGGTAAACACTAAGAATAAAAGAGAAGTGGTGCTGGGAAGGCATCTATGGTGATGGATGAGGGACACATGGCTCTAGCTGGAGATGGACAAGATGGCCGATGTGTCTTTAGCCTTGTCGAAGAAGATGGACGTCTCATTGACTGCCTTCAGTTTGACCTGTGCAGAGCCAGGTGAGCCTTGAGCTGAGGCGGGTTGACACTCCTGACAGCAGCAGCAGCAACAGTCCATGAAGGCCTGACCGAGAGCCTGAGACACAAACACAGCAGTGATGAGTTACAGCTGTCCAACATCAGACGTCTCTGCTGAGCTTCACTGGAGCAGCACAGTGAGAATAAAATACCAGGAAGAACCTAAATACTTTAAATACGGCAAAATACAGCACATCCGTCTGTAAGACGGGACACTCAAATAATATTTCAAACTGGTTCGGGCTCATTAATATAAGTTGACCTTTTTGGCCTCAACTGTCAGACCTACCTTACAGAGACAGAGCAGCAGCACCGGCGTCACCGATGACTTGAAAAACAACAGGAAGTGATGTAGCAGCGCCAGCATGTCCGCCGTGTCCTCAGAGACGGTGATGTGCGTGTAGGCCAGCGTGATGTTGCACACGTGTTCGGGCAGAGCACAGACGCCGTACACCACTGCTAACGCCAACAGCGTGCAGTTCAGCTGCCGCTCCACCGCCTGGTGCTGCTGCCGCTTCTGATTGGAGGAGCGGTCGTCCTGGTTACGCTGCTTTTGGGCAGAGCTGGAGTCGCTGTTGACGTTGCGAGTGGCCATTTGGCAGAGGATGGTGAAGAGGATGGGGAGGCAGAAGTAGCAGCCAAAACACCACCACATACGACCCTGAAACACAGCATCAGACAGTCTGTAGAGTAACAGGAGTAATCTGATTACTTACTTGTAGTACATGGAGACATCATAATACTTTATACAGTCCAACAAATGTGACAATATGACACAGTCTATAAAAGAAGCAACGGTTTGTAGCTACGTCCTTGTTTCTGTGTTCTCTCGTCCAGCAGGTTCTTGTGGACTGTGTCTGCTGCTGTGGTCCTGCGTGGCGTCTACTGCATGTGTTGTCACCATCATCATTGTTGCCATATCCCCATTACAGTTTATAGTTATGTAATGATTTGCTGCTACTGTAATAATTCATCATTCATTGTAACCTATTCTTATCATCTATTGTAATTCACTATAATTCATTGTGAGTGTACAATATGTGTGTGTTGATTGTTCTGTACATGTGACATCATTGCACGTCTGTCCGTCCTGGGAGAGGGATCCCTCCTCTGTGGCTCTTCCTGAGGTTTCTTCCACCTTTTTCCCTGTTAAAAGGTTTTTTGGTGGGCAAGTTTTTCCTCACTAATCGAGGGTCTAAGGACAGAGGGTGTCACTCCCTGTACAGATTGTAAAGCCCTCTGAGACAAATGTATTTTGTGATTTTGGGCTATATAAATAAAATTTGATTTGATTTGATTTGTTGTTTAGAAGAGGGGAAACTTAGAGAGGTAAGAAGTTCTTCATCTGAGGCTCCGTAAGCAACATTCAGACGGTTCAGAGGGAACCGGAAGTCTAAACGCAGCACGGACTGCTCGTCTCATGCCTTATAATACAAATTTAAAAATCAAAACTATATTGTGAGTCAATTAAGAGAGAGTAGAAGGAGGATGTTCATACTACATGTCAGTGTCCCAGACAGCAGAGGACTGGAGACTCAAACAAGCCTCTGATATGGTGCTTTATGTTGGAGACTCACCTGGTGGTACCTGAGCAGCAGAGAATGGAGGGAGTCCGGCAAGTAGAGGGACAGCGGGGAGGAGGGGGTGATGGTGCAGGAGTCGACCAGCCGGCCAGTGGAGGGAGACACGGCCTGGCTGAGCTGCCACAGGAAGATCTCGGGGCTGGACAGCAGCAGAGCGGTGAGCCACACCAGCAGCAGCTTCAGCAGCACCGTGCGGCAGCGCTCCACCCGTCGCGCCTTCGGCTGGGACGAGCTGGTGGCGGCGTGGAAACGGTCGATGCCCAGAGCGCACAGAGTGAAGGAAGTGATGCCCAGAGAGACGAGCTGCACAGAGGAGGAGTTTGATCAAACCTTGTCTCCTTGTTTTTATGATGTTTCAGAGTAAATAAAATATGTACAGATTTTAGACTGTTTGTCACATGACAGATTCATTGATAATAAAATATTAAGTTTTACTAATCTGTTTCCTTGTTGCAGCATTAAAACAAGTTATTGTCACTGTGAGATGTTTTAACTTACATTTGAATATAAGAAGCTTCAGGTACCTTTATATTGATTAACCAGTTGCATCATATGCTCACACTGTACCACATATATGACGCATATGTGGATGTTCACCTTCATGAGAGTTTACAGTTTGTGGTTTTAGGTTCCTGATCAACAGTCAGTAGGAATTTGGTTCAATAGTATTTTATTATGGATCATCATATTATTAACTTGTTTTGTTCCTGTAATCTCAGAAACTGACTGCAAATCAAATCAATGTCAGATTTATTCTAGTTGTTTGTTTGCAACTCCAAAATAATTAGAAAAATGTTTAAATGCAAATAATTGATTTTTTTAATTATTGCAAATAATTGAAATAATTGATTATTTTATCATATCTATTTCATTATTTTGTGTCGTACTTTATTTTATTTTGACATTTAATTTATTGCTATTATTTTCTTTTATTTTAATTGTTTTTTTTAAATATTTTAAATATCTTTTATTGCTGTCTTATTCATTTATTATTTTATTAAATCCTTAAAAATGTACTTTTTAATCGTTTATTACTTATTTATTCATTTTATTTACATTTTACTAGTTTGAATTTTGCTTGTATCTTGACATCCATCTTGACTGTATGGGAGCCTGGAGGGACAATTCAGATTCAACCCTTCATTGTTTGAAATGTTTGGACTTATCGTCCCATTTATTGTTACTTCAGTAAGTTTACAGATTTAAATGAACCCAGGATGCTGAACCTGAGACGTTACCTGCTGAGACGATACCTGCTGAGACGTTACCTGCTGAGACGTTACCTGCTGAGACGTTACCTGCTGAGACACACCTGGCAACATTTATTAACAGTGTTTTAAATTTGGTATTTTACTCGTATCTGGTGTTTGTATTTGTTTCTTGGTGTGTATTCATCTACGTATTTTCCATCTTGTGCGTTTGACAGTCACTTAAAGCACAGTAAAGCACTCTGTGCTGTTTAAATAAAGTTTGATTGATTGATTGATTGACTGATTGATTGATTGAATAATTGACATAAGTTTGAGTTCAGGCCCTGATCACATCCTCTGGTGCATTAAGAACCTCGTTGGTTAGTATCAGGATTATTTCATGCTGTACGTTATGACCTCCAACCTTTCCTCCAGCTGCACCTTCACAGTTCTCACAATATTATATTACAATATTATTATTATTATTATTATACAATATTTCATGCTCCTCAGAGGATGAGCCTGTCACATACACGCTCCTCTGGCGCCCCCCACAGGACAACTCACATAAACAACTTTTTCAAGTGATCACACTAACTTCCTGCTACCCCTCCCACTTTGCCATAGGCCCCACCCACCTCCATATAAGGCACCATGCAACAGGTGATGTCACCCAGGATCCTCCTATGGGACAGCTGGTTGAGGACGACCACCGGCAGGCAGAGCACCAGGACCAGGAAATCCCAGAATGCCATGCTGGCCAGCAGGTAGTTCCAGGCAGACCTCATGTAGTAGTTGTTCCAGACGATACACATGACCGCCATGTTTCCCACCACGCCCACCGCCAGCACCAAGCCGGCTAGAAACAAGATGGCATAGGCGGCATACGAGCTCTCCGCCAGTGGGTAGAACGGGTTGAAGAGTCCCGGTGCGGTAGTGTCACTGCTGGAGGTGTTTCCGTCATGAGTGATGTCATCATACTCCTCATCATCATCTGTTGCTACTATCATCCAGGTGTTGAACTCAGTGGCTATTGGCGTCGTCAACGATTCGTTCTCGTAAGACATGCTGAAGGTGGACTGTTGCTCGTCCTCATCGGCGCCGCGGGCCAGGCGACGCTGCTGCTGGTCCAATTCCAGATCCTGCATCTCAGGGAGGGGCAGGCTGTAATCAAGGGGGTTCCAGGTCCCGGGCTGCTCGCCGGCCGAAAAGCGCTCCAGTTTGACATGAGAGGAGGGTTTATCAAGGCTTTTAGCGTCTGAAAACAGCAGCGGCAGGTACAGAAACAACCACAGGCCAACAGATGTAGCCATGACGCCGAATTTAACAAGAAAAACACCCAAAAAACTGCAGTAGATTCAAAGTTTAGTTGTCTTTAAAGTCCGTGACAGAGTAATAGTGCAGCACTCCAAAAAAGGTCCCAGCAATATTTCTGAAAAGTCACAGTATTCAAGAATAAAAGAGAGTTGACAGTTTCAGGAACAATTTGGGTGAAACTACATCAAAGTTTAAAGCTGTTAACAAAAAACAAAAAAATCAAAATGATGAAGAAAACTGTTGTCTGTTAAAATCCAGAAGATCTTTAATAAGTTTGTAGTCTTGACAGGATGAAGGTCACCTCTGTCTTCTCTTCTCTTCTCTTCTCTTCTCTTCTCTTCTCTTCTCTTCTCTTCTCTTCTCTTCTCTTCTCTTCTCTTCTCTTCTCTTCTCTTCTCTTCTCTTCTCTTCTCTTCTCTGTCTTGTCTCTTTAAACTCTCAGTATTTCCACTTTAAAATGTTGTGCTTCCCACCCATAAGTAATCCAAATAGCTGGTGGTGCTCCAGGAGGAGGAGGGGAGCAGGGTGAGGGTCTGTATCCGTGTCAGGGCTGCTGTGTCTGGGCTGGAGGCAGCAGAGAGACTGGGTGTCCTGGAGCTCTTAGGTTCTCTGGGAACAAGCAGCCCTCTGCAGTACGGCTGGATGGAGCCTTTGTCATGACACACACACACACACACACACACACACACAGACTGACAGGTCTACAAACAAGGCTGGCACACACTCAAACACACACATTTGTCTGCACAATCATGCATGCATACTTTCTTTTCCTCTTTTTGGCTCACTTTCTCTCTCACACACACACACACATTTAAAGTCACTCTCAGCTCTGCTGCCCTCTGCTGGTGGATTCTCTGTTAATCAGCTCAGTTCAGGCTGACAGAAAAACATCTGATCTGAATACTGATGAAACTCTGAGCTTGTACACGCCTCACTTTGAGACAGGCCTTCAACAGACTGTTTAAAGGTTAAGACTGGGTGTTTAGAGTTAAAGGTTTCATTAAATCTTGTGTGCAATCCTAACTGTTCTGTTTGTATGTAACCTGAGACTGAGACAAACTGCAGTGAAGAGGAGGAACATCCTCAAGAGTGTGAATTGATCCTTCCTGAGTCCCGCCCCTTTTCACTCTGTGCGCCAATCATAGTGAAGGAGACCTCGGTCAACTTTCCTGTTACACTTACATATGTGCTGGTTCAGTTTTGGTTGAGGTTCGGAAAAGATGGTTTGGGTTAAAATGCAGTTAAAAAAAAATAGGAAGCTTGTCAGACCTAGCAACAGTAACTAAGGGACTGGATCTGTCACACATGGTCGAGATGTATTAATCCGTGTTTGTTCACAATGAAAACTCCACAGGATACCTTGAAGAACATTTCTAATGACTAAAGTTGATGACTGAAATGTCTAAAACTATAAATGAACTTAATATGAAGGAAATGACGTGCAGGTATAAATTCATACCCTAACAGTGTTATAGAGTACTTTTATATGCAACCTGAAAGTTGGCATTATTAGTGATATAAAATAAAATTATTGTTCATCCGTTACGAGCTTAAAGAGAACAGACAGTAATGTTTTCTGGGGGTCATCAGTATATTAACGAGTGGAGGTCATAAACAGCAGTCAGGAGGTCAAAGGTCATATTATAACTTTCATTAAAGAGGTTCACATTGCATAACACACCTACAGTATCACAGCAGGATTTCACCCACATATGCTCATCTATACATGAATCTAAACGGGCAGTTCACCCAACATTCGAATAAATATTTTTATTAGACCTGGAGCGCTATCTATCCATCCAGATTGTTTCAGTGTGATTCTCCAGGTTTTAGAGATGTAGTTTCATAAAGGAACTATTTCCTAGTTTGGTACCTGATAAAAGGCACCAAGAGGTACGGAAGTTATTACCTTCCGACAAGGGACGACTGCTGGACGACTTGGTCTACCGGATTAAACCCGAGAGCAAAGACCAAAGTAGTCCAACAGGACAGGCTCAAGCCTTACCATTCCACAACAGGACAACAGCTGGGTCCTTCAACATGCTGACACCTGGGCTCCAGTGGAGGTGTTGCCGCCTTCACCAGACTCCAGCTTCCTCAATAAAGATGAGGAGATGACCAGCCCCGTCCAGTTGGAGCTGGTCATCTCCTCATCTTTATGAGAAGATATGCTTCATGTTTCCATGGACATTATAATTACATGTTCCTTCATCTAAACTTGTTTTGCCATAAGAGGAAGGCTCATTCAAAGACTGTGGGAAACGAGGGTTGTTATGAGAAATATTGAATTCATGTCTGCTCTCTTTAGATGTAAGAGTGATGTTAAGGTTTTAATCATTACCCAGAGCGGAGGTAGTGTTACCGACCCGCCCTGCTCCTTTAAGGTGTGGCTCCGCGCATGTGTGTGACGTGCAGGTGCAGGAAGGTAAATAGTGAGAGTGACACACGTCACACATATGTTATATGTTTTTAGACCGCAGCAGTGTCCAGACAGCATACGAACGGGCCTAGTTGTTGTATTTTTGTGTTGACAACAGCAGAATTAAATGTGCCGTTTTTGCAGGTAAGTTTTCCCTCACCGCCCTATTTTCTTCACACACCTGTCCGGTCTGCAACTCTTACCAGCAACGGGCCAGAGCATCAAACCAGCTACGGAGCGAGAAGGTTTAAAAAGGTAAAAGGACAGAAACTGTTGTTACGACGGGAGGTCCTGATGGATTGAGAAGAGCCACAAACATGAACATAATGATGTTCAATGAAAACCACGAGTGACCCTTAATCTCTCATAATCACACCTTTGAACAAAATGTGGAGCAGAAATAGTTATTTTAGGTTGTATTTATTTGCTCACTGCATGATGAATATAGAAATAAAATGATGTGCAAAGAGGCAACAAAACAATAAAGAGTATAAAAATAATAAAATAAATAATAATGTAAATCTGTACATCATCATATCTGAAGGAAAATCATAAACCTGTAAATGAGTTGGTGGAAACACAGACTGATAAAAACTTTATTTATGATAAAAACTCACAACCAACCAGAAGTTTAAATCCAGATCATGTTATCAGGACGCTATCAGGTGTCTGAGCAAACAACCCGACATCCAGGACGAGGTTGTGTTTATAACGTTGGTGCATCAATGATGAATATACTGTGTGTGTGTGTTGATGTGTACAGTTTATGTATTTGTTGAGTGGGTGGTGTGTGACAGACAGGTTGACAGGTTCATGTGTGCACTGTTTGCAAAATGGGTGGTGTGTGTGTGTGTGTATGTGTGTGTCCTTAGGTTTCCTCCCATGATGCACCAGGGCATCTTTACCGGGCATTCATGGAGAAATCAGACTGTTAATGTAAAGTCAATTTTCAAGTCAAATGTATTTATATAGTGTCAAATCACAGCAAACGTTGTGTCATGACAAACCTGAAGATGATTCACCAGGAGAGGAGCCTGATAGCTGAAGGCTCTGCCTCCCGTTGGACTCCTGGAGACTCGAGGAACCACGAGGAACCACGAGGAACCACGAGGAACCACATTAAACCTTCATTCAGGGAACACAGTGTTCTAGTAGGATAATAGGGTGCTATAAGATCTTTAAGACATGATGGTGACTGATCATTAAGGGCTTTGTAGGTAAGGAGAAGGATTTTTAAACAGTGTTGTTGGAGGCTGAGGTGATGCCATCCAGAGTAGCTTCATCATTAGATAATGTGTTTCTAAGGTGTTCAGGGACAAACCGAGTTTAGTAGGAGAAAAAAGTTTAACCAAGCAAATAAGTACGAATCTCCTGTTGGATAATTACTGCATGGATAATTATCTTTAACCTGAACTGGTGCAATGAGCTGCTTCTCATTTCTTCAACAACACATGTCCTGTTAGTTAGTCTGTTTGAGTCAACCTCAACCCTGGAAAACCCCTGAATGATTGATTAAAGGTTTGGTTGGAGAAAGTGTTTAAATATACAGTACTGTGCAAAGGTTTTAGGCATCCACATTAATATTATAATCAGTATATTATTATATTCACCTACTATGATTATTTTATCTACAGGCCAGGACACTATAGAGAACAAGGTTTTCAAAGGTTTAGGTTTAAAGTGTTAATTAATAGGCCTGCGACTCTGATATCTGGAGCAGTGGCTTCATTTGGTCTTCATGACACATCCAGGTTTTCAGTGAAATACATCAACATGATCATCTGATATGAGATCATTCACTAATGCAGCTTTAGATGATCATTTCATTCTCCTGTTCACTGGATGTGTTCAGTTTTGTTGGTTTTTGTGTGTAATTCCTCTTTTGTTTGCTTTAGATTTAGATTTAATCTAAGTCAGTCTCATATAACGTTTCCTTGTTGAAACATGTAAACTAGTTTAGGATGTTTCTTCACATTTAATCCCTGTGTAGTTACTCATAATTGCAGTTCTAAACGGCTCCTTCTGGTGTTTACTTTCAGTCTGAGTCATAGACGACGTTTAAAGTGATTCATTTAGAAGTGATGTTTAACTGGAAAGCTGTAGGAGAGCTCGGTCTGAACCTCCACAACAAAGATCCACTCCAGACGGGCATCAAGACGTGTAAAATACTCTAATGTCAAGTTGTGAAGTCACAAATCAACAACATCAAATCAGATATTCACAACTTGAACACAACTTTCCTCCTTCAGCAGGTGAATGTGAAAACAAACACTGCACAAATATCCAAACTACAACATATTTTTGAGTGGAGGACTTTCAGCTTCTCAAATGTGATGATTTGAAACTTTTTTGTGATAAATGATATTAAACATAATGTGATTTCTATCTGGATGAAGAGCAGACAAAACAAAACATTTCTAGATGTCAAAATAACATTTTCTTACATTTTAAAGACTCAAGAAAATAACCTGTAGATTAATCAATAATAAACATAATTGTTAGATGCACCCACAAAGGCACAAAGGTCAGAGTTCAACAGGTTTGAACTGTACGCAGTAAAGGTGATTATGTGAATACTCACCTTTATAGAAATAAACTACTGTTATCCTTTATGTGCTGTGTTGCTTTGTACTGTATGTATTGTAACTGAGGTGGACAAACATTCAAGTAAGTAAATAAGTGAGTATAGAGTAAGTCATTTAATTAAAACCTGAAGCAGTTTGTTGGGCAGGTACAGCAACCAATCAGGTGAGTAGAAAGGCTGGATATAGACTCACAGCATGCTTTGTTTCTGTAGCTATATAAGGTTGTCAGACTCTCCAGTGGAAAGACAGAGAGGGCAGCATGGGTCAGTACACACACACACACACACACACACCTTATATGGGAGAGAAAGTTGGTGTGAAACAGCAGAGCGTGAAATCCTCCTTTCCCTTGAATCCAAGCTAAATCTCCAAAAACTGACGTTTGGTTTGCAGCGAGCAATCTCACTTCAGCTCAAAGACCTAAAACATGAAAACACACACGTTCATACATGAATCATGTCATATTTCACCAGTTTGAATGAACCTGTGTGTGTCTTTACCTGCAGGTTTCTGGAGAGACGTCATCACCTCCACGTTTGATTTGACTAAAGCTCCATTTAAACAGGATGAACATGGCTGGAGGTGGAAATGAAGTCATTGAATGTTACTTAAGAGCTCTGTAACTCTGTAAGCCGTGTCGTGTAGGTAATGAAAATACACACATTACAAAGTATAAATGACACAATCATTTTATACTGCTCAGCTTCACGTGCAGTAAACGGTCTCTAGTTCATGTTTCAGTGATGGATTTAGCTGCTGCTGCAGGCAGATGTTACATCATTTCTGATTTAAACATCAGCTTTACATCAAACGTCACTTAACAAAGAAAATATAGACTTTAAAAAGTGCACAAACAATGAGAAACTCAATGAAACTTGTAGTTGTTGGTTTGTTGAGTTGCTCTCGTCCTCCTGCGAGCAGGAAACACTCGTTCATCATTTGCTGCTTCACGTGGATTTTACGATCATCTCAGTCTTAAGAAGCTTTTGGGAAACGAGGCCCTGACCTGGAACCAGCGGTTTTACCAGCGCTGTGGGTGATAAACTGGTGTGTCCTGTGACAGCATGTTCAAATAACTTCACTTCCTGTGGATGAAGGCTTGTGACTGAACATTTAACTGGATAAATAATGATAAACCAAATAAATTAAAATCATTTCAGAAACCTTATTTTTGAGTCGTAGGGAGGTGTCAGCCTCCTCCGCTCCTCTCTCTCTGCCCCAGTTTATTGACCTCGTCCGGGCCTCGATGAAGCTTGTTTTCAGCTTCAGATGGAAAAACTCGGCTTTTTTTTATTTTAGATCTTCTCCCTATTTAGACAGCTGTCTTTTTTCTAAATCTGTCCATCCCTCATCACTTCAAACGGTGGACACAAGTATGTCAGACACACAACCACATGATGTACAGTCAGAGATACATGAACCCCTTCCAGCCTGATCCCAGGACATTTACTGACATGAGCTTCATGTCTTAAAATTAACAGAAAGGCAAAGACCACAGGAGGAGACTGCAAAGAAAAGTAGTGCAATAAAAACTCTAATATTGATGTCACAGTGAAATTTCTTAGCTTAGCTTAGCTTAGCTTAGCTTAGCTTAGCTTAGCTTAGCTCAGCTTAGCTTAGTTTTCCATTTCCATTGGATTTAATGAGGTTTTACTTTGATCATGGACTAATATAAGTGGATGTCATCCAGCTTCAGGGTTGTGGACATGACTGTATCATATAATCATATATAAATCATATATATATAATATCATATTACTGAGGTTTCAGGGGAAGCTACATCACTAAACCAGTTTTTAAAACTTCTGGCTAACTGAATGCATTTGCTGACCTGTTGTAATATTAAATATTATTATTATTATAATTAATAATCATTAATTTTATTTTCTTCTTGGCTCCAGAGAGATATTTATGAGTGCCTGTGATAATCTTATGACCTGTCCTACCTGATCTCTGACACGTAACTGTGTTTTGATGCTTTTCTATTTCTACTGCTTTTTTATTTTATCTTTTTTATCAATTTTATTATTATTTATCTTTATTGGAAGTTGTGTAGAGTGTAAATTAACAGTTTTAGGAGAAAATCACTGCACAGTTATTCTGAACACGGCTGATAAAATACGACATGAGGCTCTAAAGCTGAGAACTGGAACCGAAGACACACAGATTGAACAAGTGTACGTCTCACACACACACACACACACACACACACACACACACACACACACACACACTGGTTAGATTTGTTTGATATACTCTTGATAGAAGTTTTACGCTTTGCCAGAAACAAACACGCTGTTGGACTGTTCTCTCCATCACCATGGAGACCACACACACACACACACACACACACACACAGTGGCCAGGACAGATGGAGTGTGTAGACTACTAATTGTCAACATAGTGTTGTAATGTTGTTATTAGTGTTTAAATGCTAAATCTGTGTTTTTGTTTGTTTTCACACACACACACACACATACACAGATACACACGAACACACACAGATACACACACACACACACACACACACAGATATACACACACACACACACACACACACACACAGATACACACACATACACACACATACACACACACACAGATACACACACACATACACGCACACACACACACACCACTTCTCATTTTGCTGATGTCACTATGAGTTTGTATTTTTTGTAATTAGAACAACAGTAATTAATTATACTTATTACTACTACTCACTATGTACTGTTACTGCAGTACTTTAACTACATCAAGATCACAGTACTTATGTACTGTTACTGCAGTACTTTAACTACATCAAGATCACAGTACTTATGTACTGTTACTGCAGTACTTTAACTACATCAAGATCACTATACTTATGTACTGATACTGCAGTACTTTAACTACATCAAGATCACAGTACTTATGTACTGTTACTGCAGTACTTTAACTACATCAAGATCACAGTACTTATGTACTGTTACTGCAGTACTTTAACTACATCAAGATCACAGTACTTATGTACTGTTACTGCAGTACTTTAACTACATCAAGATCACAGTACTTATGTACTGTTACTGCAGTACTTTAACTACATCAAGATCACAGTACTTATGTACTGATACTGCAGCAGGATGTGTTATGCAGGACTTGTAATGTAACTTGTAGAGTATTTGTACATTGCTGTATTGGTACTTTTACTGCAGTAAAGTATCTGAGTACTTCTACTACTTCTTCCACCACTGATAGAAGCGTGTATGCCCAGGCGCGTGCTCGTGCCTCCCGGACTTGCCCGTGCACGCTGCTCTGTTACGTGCAGCAGTCTTTAAGTTGTCTGTCAGCTTATCAACACCTCGACTCACTTCCTGGTTTTTCATACCGGAGTTGTGCGGCGGGAGCGCGCAGGTGCACGCCCACACACACACACTGTATGAGTGACAGGGCGGGTTGAGCGTCTCCACCTCTGTGTGCACACTTTAAACTCCTGTAAGAGACGCGCGCACACACGCGGGACCTCCATGATATTTCCTTGAACCCTGAGCTGCAGCCTCAGACGTGGATCAGCTGTTTCTGCGACTCTTCGGCTCATTTCTAAACATCTTGTCCGAACTTGTTCGAGGTTTTTGCAGCTTGCTGTCATGCAGAACCCGGCAGTGACTGTCTGCAGGCGGGCACAGTGAGAGTCAAGAGCTCCGGACTCCAGCTGCTGCATGAGAGGAAGAAAACAGGCTTCTAGTTTGTTTTCTGCGCTCAGACTGAGGGGAGGAGGCAGGAGGAGAACCTGCCGGTCCGGAGGAGAACCTGCCGGTCCGGAGGAGAACCTGCCGGTCCGGAGGAGCCTGAGCCCGCTGCAGGATGTCTGACTCTGCCTCCAGCCTGCTTCATATCGGGGATATCGTGTCCCTGTACGCCGAGGGCTCAGTCAATGGCTTCATCAGCACCCTGGGGTGAGTCCCTGACCTGTTCACACGGTACATCTGGAGCACTGTAGTGACCTATAGAGACTCCAAAAGCTCATAGTTAACATAGTTATTAAAGGCACATTTCACCAAAATAAAAGTCGACTACGTTACTTTATACTTTATACTACTCCATTTATCAGCTTTAGTTACTCTGAAGTTTTACATGAAATAACATATTGATGATTTTATGAATGACTCCACATTCATGAAGATGAAACCAGTGCTTGTGTCTCATAAAACACACATTATTGTGTAGTTACACCTTTTGTATTAAGTCACTTAGTGGACAAAACATCAGTTAGTACCTGATGATTATATATCAGCTGATTTGTGTTTGACTTTCACTTACTGCCATTGATCGGCTCACACAGCTATGAGATCACCTTTATTAGCAGGTAAATTCAGGTGTCACAGCAGCAGAAGCAGAATATAAAGGAGAAAATAGAACAGGGAAATAGTAAAATAAAATATATAAAAATAGAAATATATAGATACTCAACCTGAATATCAGTGCAAATGAACTAATGGACACCTGTTGAACTGTTAAACACCAGTGAATGGAAGGAAACAGTAAAACCATAAATAGCACTAAGACTAAACTAAGACACTTCCAGTGCAGTTTGTGGTGTGTGGTGCAAAACCTTCAGTACGATGTGTGTGAGGGGAAGTAAAGTGCACTACGAAGAGTCACTGTGGGCTCTGCTGAGGAGCGACGGAGCGCCGGCGTTGCTCCTCTGGGTGGATGAGACGACACTGAACGAGCATCAGAAACTTTGAGTAAACCAGTCTGATCAAAGAATGAAGGTGTGTCCAGACATGCGGATGCTGAATATCCGTCAGTCGTGATATGTAATCGACAGCCTCTGTTAATGAGTGACAGCTGCAGTTGTTTTGTTGTTAATGTTCAAATATCACAGACAGTAGAGTCACACTGACACACTGCAGATAAAGTGGCCATAAACACACTGAAGGGGTGGACACAATAACGTGAACACCTCAGCCTGTCCTTTGTATGTGATGAAGTATCAGTCAGGTTGTTCCTGCTCCTCAGAGGATGATGTTTATAGATTTTAATCACTCAGCGGCTCCACTACTGTTAAGAAAAGAGCAGATACATAATCCAGTATCATATTTAAATCATATTTAATAAATATGATACTGAAGTTGTTCCTTCGTATCATGGCATCATGTTGTATTATTCAATGAACTTCCATAACTTGTAAGGCCTAAAACTCATATCATCTCATCTGCACAACCTTTAAAATGTATTTAATCCTTTATTTAAACAGATGTATATATATATATATATATATATATATATATATATATATATATATATATATATATATATATATATATATATACATATATATATATATATAGTCCAGAATGAGTCTGCAGCACTTAACTTGTTCTTTCTTACATTTTTCAGTCTTAAATCTATAATAATATTTTAAAAATTTGCTGATGTTCTCCTTAAATATCAGGTGTTTTACTGTCTAGAATACAACCTTTAATACACACACACACACACACACACACACACAGCAGTGGCTGCTTTATCGGTTGTGTGGCAGGAAAAGGAAGTGGTACTAAGTGTGTCCAGGAGAGATTTCCACTGTGCCCGTTTGTGAGCGTGCTTCCTGTGTCGTGGTCTTACACTCACTCTTCTGTGTTTGACTGGATCTTGACCTTTACTCTGTTGACTTTCACTGGTTCCCATTCAGCTGAACAGTAACAATAATAATTCAATTTACACCAGGTCACCGTTTTGACCCATGTTAGCGTCATATCACAGTACAGTTGGTGATGTCATTTGATCTCAACTATTGGGTGGATCGCCATGAAAATTAGCATTGGCTGCACTTACTGACATAACAAGCTAAAATCCTGATTCATTAAAGATACATGTTTTAATACATATTGAGCTGTGAATATTACGTTATTTCTGATGTGTTTTTCCCACCAAAAAAGTTTTTTTTTCCTGTGGTTAGAAGTTCGTTGATCTATTTGAAACGGTGGAAAGTAACAAAGCAACTTTGATAAATATGATACTGAAGCAAATTCTCTGGAGTAATCTTCACTCAGGGATAAAAGAGTTTGAAAAGTGGAGCTGAGGTGATCAGATGGACAGAAAAATGCTGAAAGGTCAGTGAAAACATTAGTCCCTGTAGCACAAAGAGGATGTGATCTAGCACAGCAAGCTAGCAAAGCCCTGTGAACAGTTCTGCACATGCTCAGTAGTTTCTGCCTTACACAAAACTTCTCTCTTGAGACTGAAAACTTGATCACTGTTATAAGTCTTAATACAATAAATCCCAGCTTCACCTGTAACTAACCCCAGCAAGAAAATGACTTCATAACATACAGCAGTTGTTGAATGATATATTTACCAAATCTGTAGAAACTGGAATAATGTGGGGTCCCACTGGGATCTATTCTAGGACCACTCCTGTTCCTGATTTATATCAATGACCTGGGTGCAGCTTTGTCCTCCAATTTAAATCTCTCATACTAATTTCTCTGTACTAATGGCCAAAGCTAATTCTGGTTTAGGAAATATTTCCAAATGGTTCAGTAAATACAAATGTGTGTTTTCGTTGTGTTTTTAGGCGCCTCAGCTATGGAACTGTTATATTCAAATTGCATTGTCAAATGTCAAATATTGGCTTAAGACTTGTTTAGTGAACCAAACCTAAATGTCTTAACTGATTATATATGACTATAATGGTCTTTCTCTGTCTTTTATAAGGAGTTGACTGAACACAAGTGTGCTTCAGTACACACATGCACATATTCACACGCACGTGCTCATGTATATACACACACACACACACACACACACACAAACTACATTATTGTATTTATCTTATGTCTTTGCTTATTTTATGCTGCTGACTTTCTGTTTGCTCTTTGATCCCACGGTTGCTTGTTTGCTTATGTTTGTGGATTACATGATTCTTGTATTTGCTTATGATGCGTAATGAGGTGAGATTCCTTCTATAAGCCGATATGGGTTTCTTAATCTCACCTGCACTGTTTGTGTATTATTATAGAGGCAGATGTATTTTACAGAAAACTACTTCGACATCCACAATTTTTCCATCTATGATGTAAAAAAAGCTGCTTCACGTCACCTCTCGTGGTTATCGCTTGCTAGTCTCTTCCATTTTGTGTGAATGAAGGCAGCGTTCATAGCCTCATGTATACAGTGAGTCAGAGTGATGGTGCATTTTTAGACTCACGCAACACACGACCGGTTGCACAAACATTATCATCAAACATTATTTTATTCATTAATTGGGAGTCAAGCAAGATTTTGAATTGATCTCTTTTTGGCACATGAGAAATATAAATAATCCTGCACAACTTCCTTAATAGTCCAATAATCAAACAAACAAACATCCTGCAGTAAAGTCACAAACAGGATAAAAACTGAATCACTGAATCTGAATGAAGCTCTTGTCTGTTTGATTGCTGTTTTTATCTTCATATTTAGATTTGTATGTTGTCTGTTGTTTCCCACTAAGTATCATGATGTATGATGCATTTGCATGAAAAACATGCAAAACGTGTTGTGAGAATGACTTGTGTGGAACATACATGTTTAGCATGTGAAATGATGAAAAAACTAAAGTGAGAAACTGAATTTTACACAGCGATTTGTAAAGAAAAATGAGTCATATTTATCAAATTACCGTAATATTGATTAATTGTGTTTATTTCCTGTTCATATTCTCTTTGTTTTATCCTTAACTATAACACCCCCTGTGTGACGACACAAAAGCATGGAAATTATATTTCTCAGCACTATTTAAAGATAAAATATGATCTTTCAGATATTTATATACAGACAGCAGCGTTTTAGAGCCTCACGATGCAACACAGTCGCTGTTTGTTTCATTTGGGTCTCAATAGTTGAATATTTAGAGAGATTCATTAAATGGATTTATAATAATTAATAATTTCATCATGTGTATTTACAGCTTTTTACAATCTGTTGTGACTCTACACAGTTTTATGCATCTCGGTGTGTTTTCATTTGGAGTAAACTGCCAGCTGGAGACAAAGAGAAACAGAGACACATTTGAATAGGTGTTACCTGCTACCAGGTGAGAGACTGGCTGGTTTCCCTGCAGTCAAATCCTGCTGCATCAACACAAACAGGATTCAAAAAGGATGCTCACAAGTTTCTATTTGTTTAATTCTCAGGGAGATTTGTTTCTGACCTGATATGAGGATCAGAGTTTCTGAGTGTTAAGAGCAAATTAATTAATTTTCCTGTCAATTGATTAATCGACTAATCACTCCAGCTTCAGATTTTTGGGTTTGGAGGTTCATTGGCATTTCAGTCCCACAGTATGCTGGAAAAGCGTCTGGAAATGTAAAATATGTTTGTTGTGTTGTAGTAGTTTGTACCTCGTGTTGTGAAGCAGCAGTTCTTCTGTTGACGGGCAGCGGAGACAGAAAACACCTGCGCTTATTTAAATACACAAATCCATATTAAAATCTGTTTGTTCTGCACTAGAGAGAAAACAAAAACCACGATTTGGCTGTTTGACCAGCAAGACACAGAATCTGAGAGGAAATCAGAGTTCAGTCACACATGGCAGCGACAGGCAGGAACATGCAGAGAGTCATATAACATACAAACATCGAACATAGAACATAGAACATAGAACATAGAACATACGAAATATCATTAGAACGAAACAAAAACACCCGAACGACTCGCTGGCTTCAAATGTGACAAACTCAGACTTTTCTAACGCACACAAGAAGAAGAACAGTAAGAAAAAGAAAACAAGTCAAGAATGAAAAGAAGATGAGAAGAAATAAGAGAAAAAATAAAAGAGAAAAGAACAAAACATGAGGAACATTTTAAAGAAACAGACACAAGAGAAGAAGAGACAAAGACAAACAGAAAAACAAATAATGAAAAATAAAGAACGGTAGAAAAAGAAAAAGTGGAGAAATTAGAGAAAGAAAAATCATGTAAAGAGATGAAAGTGATTAAGAAAAGAAAAACAGGAGACAGGAAGGAAGGAGAAGAATAGAAAAAAGAAAAATGAGGGCATGTTTTGAAATTGACATTTTAGAAAATGAAAGTGAGATTTTAATGAAACAAAGACGGGAAGAGACGCAGGAAGGACAAAGTGAAGGAGGTGAAGACGGACAGAGGAAAGTCATTAATACATAAATAAATAGAATAATCATTTTAGTCTTCTTCTAAAGGAAAACATGTGCTGGTTACAGCTTCTCAGATACCTGACAGTAAAGTGAATATCTTCAAGACATCATCATGTTAAGACAAAAAGATGAACAGATTAATAGAAACAGAAATTAATCCGTTGCAGCATATTTATGACCCGTTTATGACCCGTTTATGACCCCACGGTCACGTTAAATATTCAGTTGTAGACAGTTAAAGTGAATTAGTTTGCTTTCATTATAATTCATTGTGAGTGTACAATATGTGTGTGTTGATTTGTTCTGTACATGTGACATCATTGCACGTCTGTCCGTCCTGGGAGAGGGATCCCTCCTCTGTGGCTCTTCCTGAGGTTTCTTCCACCTTTTTCCCTGTTAAAAGGTTTTTTGGTGGTCAAGTTTTTCCTCACTAATCGAGGGTCTAAGGACAGAGGGTGTCACTCCCTGTACAGATTGTAAAGCCCTCTGAGACAAATGTATTTTGGGCTATATAAATAAAAATTGATTTGATTTGATTTGATTTAAATTGGTCAGCAGTTGTTTTCACAGCCAAACATAAGCTAAAAGGAAAAGCTGCTTTTGCCTCTAAATTCACCACAGATTTTAAGTGTTATTCTTCAGTGCAGCAGGAAGGCAGACAGGTGTAGAAACTGTAATTAAGGTGACGTTCAGCCACTCGACAACCACAACGTTTCATGTCTTCATTTCCATATTCACTCAATCACTGTTTGTATACGGAGGCTCAAAGATTTACATGATGGTTAATAAGTCAATGAGCTTCATACAGACTGCAGGAGCTCTGAGGCTGTTCAGGCTGTTTCTGTTCCTGATGCATGATGATGTCCATCTTTGATGATGATATCGATAAGCTTGGAGACAGGTTCAGGTTCAGACCAAAAAAAAAAAACAACTGGAGGAGGGAGACACACACACACACACACACACACACACACACACACACACACACACTCCCCCTGAACAGACGGAGAGCTGACTGTAGTTCATATGTGTATGAATGGACAGGTAATCCTTCTAACTACAGTGTGTCTGCTCACTGCATGAAAAGAGAGATTTAACAGATTTAACAGAGGCCTCTGTTTCCTAAACACTGATGGTAAGAGAGATTTACTCTAATGACCATACACACACGCACACACACATTCCTGCTCTGTCTGCTCAGGTATCGGTGCTGGGACCTTAAATAGTCATATTTACTAAAAAAAAGCAGGGCGAGAGATAACTCAGGGAGCTTTATTTGGTTATGAAGCGTCGGCGTGCTGCTCTTTCTCCCAACCAGCGTCGGCTCAGTGTGTTTTATCTCTGAGGCGCTCGTGACTCTTTCTGAAAAGCTGAAACAGTTTCTTTTGGTGTTCTTTCCATTCGGGTTATTTTCTCAATTAATCAATTAGTTATTTGATGCATAAAATAAAATAAAAACGAAGACGCACCCAAATGTCTCCACAGCCCAAAGATATTCAGGTTACTGACATAGACTAAAGAAACCGATCAGAGCTGCAATGATTAGTCAATTAATCAAGTTAATCGATTAATTCAAATTAGTTCCCAACTACTACATTGATTGCCAACTATTTTAATTAATCATTTTCTCTTATTACTCTTATTTCAGCTTCTTAAATGTGAATACATTCTGACTTCTTTCAATGCCGTATTTTTTGGACTATAAGGTGCATCTAAAATCATTAAATTTACTCAAAAATCAGCAGTGCATCTTATGAATGACCTTTGGTTGTGTTTACTAACCTCGAAGCAGTTTTATGTTAAACATTACGGCTAATAACGTATCACTCCTCGAGTCAGGAGCCTCCCAGAGGCCGTAATCATCCCTGATCAGCTGAGAGGGTTCGGGTCCGGGCTGCTGGATCCTAAAATCACTGATAACTGATAAACTCTGAACAACTGTTTTATATTTTTGTGTTAGAACTGTGTTGAGACGGATCCAGACATGTTTGATGTGGAAATCGCCCACTTAAACTTGTATTTCTGTGTTTTATTCGACACACGTTTTGTTTTTCTTCTTCTTATTAATTATTATTAATCCAGTTAATCCAAAAAATGCAGTATTTGAAAACGTTTGAGGACATCATCTCAGGTGTCCTTAGACATTAATCAACATTATCGATATTTTCTGGACCAAACGACCAATCGATTAATCGAGAAAAGTATTGTTAATTGCAGCCCTGAATCATATCAGACTATGCATACAGTACTTGTTAGTAAATCAGTTTATTGGTGGTTTGGCTCCAAACATGAGATCTGTTCTAATTAATTTTAGTGCTAACAGAGCTGTGTATCATCAGCTAACAGGTGGACCGCTCTGATTGGTCATCGGTGAAGCTGCTATTCATTCAACTATTGGTCTGAACGTTCAAACCATCAAGTGAAAAAAAGTGACTAAAAATAGAAGTAGTCACCGCCGACGGCAGCAGCAGGCTGCAGCGTGTTGTTTCCTGTCCTCCTTTAAAGGAACATACTGCTGTTTTAACACGTTGGTCATGTTTACTTCACAACACGACTGATTATTGTTCATATCAAGCCTGCAGATTGATTTCCTGTCAGCAGCTCAATAGAAGTGTTGCCCCTGTTCTTCCTGATGTCTCTTCTGTTTGTGTCTGCAGGTTGGTGGATGACCGCTGTGTGGTCGAACCGGCTGCTGGAGATTTGGAGAATCCTCCAAAGAAGTTCAGAGGTAGGACTGAGAGGGTGTGTCCCCGTCTGTGAACCTACAGTAATGTGGGCTAAATTCACCTTTCTTACAAGTTATTAAATTGTAAATTCTTATTATTAGTTGAACTCAGTTGACCTTTTCCTGTCATTTCTCTTCTACACAACAAAATCCACAAATATTTCACTCTCCATAAACGTGTTTCTTTTTATTTGTATTGTAAAGTCATATCAGCAAAAATACAGCAAACATACATAACTTACTCAGAAAAAAAATGAAATGAGGTTTTACAAATGTAAAAATGTCGCCACAAAAATACATGTAAAGTGATATTCACGCATTTCGGGTTTCACATGAAACAGGTTTAGCATGTTTATGGATCGCTTTCTGACGATTTGTGGGTCATGTGACATTTCACATTCAAATCAAATCAAATTTTATTTATATAGCCCAAAATCACAAAATACATTTGTCTCAGAGGGCTTTACAATCTGTACAGGGAGTGACACCCTCTGTCCTTAGACCCTCGATTAGTGAGGAAAAACTTGACCACCAAAAAACCTTTTAACAGGGAAAAAGGTGGAAGAAACCTCAGGAAGAGCCACAGAGGAGGGATCCCTCTCCCAGGACGGACAGACGTGCAATGATGTCACAGAGGAGGGATCCCTCTCCCAGGACGGACAGACGTGCAATGATGTCACAGAGGAGGGATCCCTCTCCATTTGTGATTTCTCTCCTATTTGTTTGCGTATTTGTTTTTAGTTCGTAGCAGCTGATCTGTAGTAGAAACAACTGAGGTGCAGTTAGATTCAAGACTTTTTATTTGTCATATCTCCAGTAAGACAAACAGTCACACTGAACAATGAAATTCTTACTTTGCATCCTCCTTGACAACACAAATACCACACAGACATTAACTAGAAATCACAGAAATAAATAAAAATAAAAATATATAAATTAGACACAAATATACAGATAGAGACATATGTATATAAATATATGAGTATGTACATGTAAACTTTAAGGCTTGATTATTATTATTGCACAGATTCAGCAGTAATGCACATTTAACCAGGTAGCAGCAGCAGTGTATGTGGGCGTGGCTGAGGTGTGAATGTATGTGAGGGTAAGTGGGGTGTGGGAGTGAGGTGTGAATGTAAATCAGTTTTTAATGAGGATTTAATTAGTAAGATAATTTAATTAGTAGCTACAAGAGTCTGTTTCACATCTGCATCCATAAAACAGGAGACAGGACAGCAGCCTGTTATATAAAGTATAATCAAAATTATTAATTACTACTTCGGTCGTGGAGTATAAAAGTATTTCTGTTTAATATATTACACATTCCTGTTAGAATTGTTAATGAAAGCTTTGTAAACATATATTAAAGGTATAATTCACTTTTTAGCTTTCTTAACATGTTTTATATTATAATCAGCCAGGAGTAACCACATAAGGGATTAGATCATGTAGAAATGATATCATGTAGAAATGATAGGTGAATGTGTCCAACCTCGAACCCGAACCCACAACTTTTCCACTGCTGTGTTTTAAACTATCTAATGTTTAATCATGACCTCATCATATAATGTTTTTATATTTTCATGGTGACGTTTGACAGCACAGACAGACACATGAGGGAAGAGTCACAGACTGATGAGGGTGCAAAGTGTTGCACTGCAGCAGCTGGGACAGAAAAGTGAAAAGGTGTTTCAGGTGGTCTCAGATGGGTTCTCAGTGTGTCTTTGAAGTCAGTTTTTCTGAGAACTGAGGGGGAAGTGATTTGGTGAGAACGAGGGTACAACAGCAGCTGGTGCCACGTGCTTCGTTATGAACAATTCAATTTTTTATATTATTTTCTTTTCGGACAAACAACCTCAAAGATGTCAGAGTTGAAGCGTTTCATTGATCTCTAGACCTGTGCTTCAGTGTCACCATCAAAACTATTTGCTCCAAACTTTAGCGTACGTCTTTTGGCACGAGAATAAAAAATAATAATAATAATAATAATAATACCACGAGTTAAAATGTGGATACAGCAGATTCAGGAGCAAATAACAGAACAGCTAATGAACAGCTAATCAATTGATAAACTCGCATCTTTCTTTCCCCTCAGTTTTCTCCTGAGAATTTAAAAAAAGGATGATGATGAATATAAAAGCTGGTGGGATGTTTCATGGCAGTCGATGGAAAACATTTAAACACTTTAATTTAATGTAACACATTACAACATTCATTTTTATTTTGTCTAAAAATAAGTATGCAAATTTTATCTTGTATCCAGAATTTTTGACACAAGTTTGACATTTGTCTTAATGCGGATGGACGGTGGACATCCAGCATCCGGACGTTTCTCTTAACACGAGCAACAAGGCAGCGCAGAGCCGTAAAAAAGGTGTGTTCACCTGCCCACCTTCAACCAGAGGTGACTCGTCCTCGACTTTGGTAAAAATAAAATACACCAAAGTGTACCGAATATATAAGAACAGCAATAAGTGTATATGTATTTAACACACTTTCTTAAAATACTCTTCACAGATTTATATATATATATATATATGTGTGTGTGTGTGTGTGTGTGTACAGCATCATGTATGAAGTAGTGTATACAATACAATATACAATCACAATACTTATGTTACTGCAGTACTTTAACTACATCAAGATCACAATACTACTTTAATTTTCTTGCAACAGAGTAGTTGAGTAAAATACTAAAATACTTCTTCCTCCAGTTGATCGTTTCAGCTCACTGGAGAGAAAAGAGACAAAAGCAAACAAAAAGTACATAAAGACAACACAGACATACCTGAGCAGGTGTGGTTTGGTCTGACAGGTAAAAGTGAGTTTTAAGATGACTCGTTGATCTTTCTGTAGAATCATATGTAAATCATATGTATAAAAACAAGAAACCCTGTTTCCATAAGACTTAGTCCTCTGTGGACTGACAGACGTGTCCATAATACACTGATTGTGTGATATGGACACTTCTGAAATAAAGATCTGGATGTAAAATTCATTTCTATAGCAAACAGGAAGCCAGTGTACAGAGGCACCTCCTAATTTCTAGGAGGTTTTTACTCTAAACTGGGCATGTACTGTATCAACAAGCTGGTTTCATCAGTTGCTACAGCCAGCGTGTAACATTTAAACAGGACTGATGTATGTGGTCGAACCTGTTTAATTCCAGTGATGCATAAATCTCCACTGAATAAAGAATTTCATTATATTCACTTATGCAAAAGTACATTTACTCAAGTACTGTACTTGAACACAGCAAATAAAACATGTGCCCTAGGTCAGGCTGCAGTCATGTGACCCGTGGTCAGGAGCCTTTGACCAATCAGGGGCCAGTATGGATGTTCACGGCCCCGCCCCTGCTGAGGTCGGGCTCTGTCTTCACATGTTCCCATGAAGGATGTGAATATGATGAGTCCTATTGAAATAAATATAAAACCATATGAAATTATGGCAAAAAAAAAAAATATTATTTATTTTAATTTTATTATTGTTTTTTATTCTGAGTAACTGTAATTTTATTCTAAAATATTGCATCTTTTTTCTTGTAATCTTGTGACAGTGGCTCTAATACTGGTAATTTAAATGGTCAAAAACTAAATAAATTATATTTATCTACCAGTTAAATATTTATGTGTAAAGTAGTGATGATGATTGTGACATTGATTATTTTACAAATCAGGCTTTCATTTTAAAAAGATAAAACACTTTGGATATAAAACTAATTGAATAATATTTACATAAACTTGGGTATTTGACCTGATTAGATGAAGAGTGTCTGGACCTGTGAAATATAAATACTGTGTCTGATGTGAGTCCAGCAGCATGTTGAACCATCTGCTTGGTGAGTTTGGGGACAGCGAGCAGTTGAACCACTTTAGAAGTAGATCACAGCTCGAACTTTAAATCCAGAGCGATCGGACAGAGAGTTAGATGCTGCTGGATTTAAGAGGTGTTAAACGATGGACTCACAATTCAACCATCAGTCAGGTGTCCATATGAACAGTGACTGTAATCATTGCTCCTGTTCATACTGGCTGTTCAAAGATCTGCTTCAAATGTGCTTTCAGTGTCAGTGATGGAGGTTAAAATCATTTAAAGTAGATGTGAAGCTTCTCTGAGGCTTCATCAGTGTGAGTTAGTCATATCAAGTGGATATCTGACACATTTACAGTCTGTTTAGCATCAAATTCCCTCTTTGTGTTTCCCTGTTGAGCTGTGGTGGAAGTATAGGAACAAAAAGAGGGACTTTGGCTCTAAAACACTGTAACGTTGAAACATATCTGCTGGATTTGAAGCTTCATATTAGCTTCACATAAACTTTAAATCCATGTTTGTGGGTTTAGTCTCCATCACTTCCATTGTAAGTGTATTATGAAGGGATCTAATGGTCAGTATGAACAGGAGGATGATTACAGCAACAAACACATGTTCACTGTTCATTTACTGACTGTTGGTTTAAGTTTTGGTTGTGTTTTAAATTCCTAAAGTAAGGTTTTAATAAAAGTCTTACAGTCATCAACATTTTTTACAGTTTTCATCATCATGTTTGAAAGGAAACAGAACAAAGTAGAAAATAATCAGGACACAAAAACACTGAATTGTATTTGCACTCTTTCAACATCATCAGTGTTTGTGTGTGTTTACATGCTAACAGCTCATTTCCCTAAGTCAAGATTAGTTAAAGCTTCAATGTCCATTTACAGCTGTACAACACAATACAGAGTGATTACACACTGGCAAATGATGTTTACTTTACACACACAGACACACACACACACACACACACACACAGGATCTGCTGGAGGGGAGTCAATATTTGCCGTCTTCCTTTCTCCGTCTTTTATCTTTTATTCTTTCACTCCGTCTTTATCTCTGTTTTTGAATCTCCAGACTCTCTTCGAAACTCAGCCTGTTTCTTCATGTTTTACTTGAATTAATTCAAGAATCTATATTTTATATCAACGGGTACTTGCACTTTGTTGTTCTAAAATATTTCAACAACTATCAGATTGTTATGAAATGTTATACAGGTGATGACTGGTGACCCCCTGAATTTTCTTGTAGGGCCACCAGCAGGTCAAAATGTTCATATCCTGCACATGTCCAGCTCTGTATTTCTATTGTGTCTCTACTGGAATATCTCTGCATGGTTTCCAGTTAAAACCTCCTTATTGATCTCATCCTGGTCCTTTCTGCAGCCCCTCAGTTCAGCCTCTGTCTCAAACAGGACGTTTTAGCTCCTGTCTCTTTAAGACCCGCCTCCTGATGAGCCCGCTCTGTTCTGATTGGTCAGCTTCAGGAAGCTTCCTACGTAAACAAACTATAGTAGCAGGATTTCACTTCTTTACTCCAAATGTCAACTTCTCACATCCATCCGTACATGTTGGAGCTGAATCACATCTGAATCAGTATGAGGGTGAACAACGTGACAACACATGGAAATATCTTAGCAACCACCTTAGCAACCACCTTAGCAACAATCAATGCACGCTGACGTCAGCAAGGTAGAAAAGAACGGTGCAAACGAAGTCAACATTTCTACATGAGTTCATCTCAAGTTTTAAAAACTTTTTGTTTAACATCCAACATCAAAACAGGAAATATATAATATATAATATAAATAAATCGAATGAATATGAACCCTTTATAACCTGTCAACAAAGATGTTATGACTCCACACACATTAACATGATAAATGTTTCTAAGTGTTACGAACATGCTGCAGTTTTACATGAGAAAAGAGACTTTGCAGCTTGAACACACACATTATCACTAAAGCTAGTTGTCGATTGTAACGTTGAATAATTACCATGTTTCCTATGAATTATCATATAATCTGTAAATAGTAGGTTTTTAATATTTCTTCAATATACTTTTTAAACAACCAAACATGAATTGTCTTAATGAATTACTTTAACTCAATAGGGACTGGGTTAGCTGTGACTCTGCTAGCGCTGCGTCCAGTGTCAAGCATGTTACTCGCTATAACTACATAGCGAGAAGTGAGAAACGTCCAGTTCAGGGTTCGGGATGCTATCAGCGTTTATGCTAAATTTATGCTAAACACTGTTACGCTTGACAAACACACTGGATCATCCTTAAAACTTGTTCTCCTGCAAAAGGGAAACAAATAAAACTGAAATGTTAATAACTTAACGTTTGGCTCCTTGATTTGATCACGTGATGATGTTTGTCTTGGATCCACTAGTTGATGTTTTCTAGCGTTTCATTGCGTCTTTATTGGCTGCTGGTTAATGACACCATTAGGAAGACCATATTTGTTGGTGTTGAAGCCATAACTTAATAAAACACACACACACACACACACACTCAGAGATAGTATATTTAATGTCAGACACTTCACTAGTTTGATCATCTGAAACCAAAACAGCCAATTATCTTTTAGCTGCTCAGTCCACTGACCAATCATAACTCCGGAACTAATCACTTCAACATAAAACAGGAAACAGATCATAAAAAATAAATGGACATATAGAAAATGTAAATAACAATATAAAATAATCTCATGAGAGCTGTTTTATTCCTTCAGGTTGTTAATAATCCAACAGGAAAAGACTTGTTTGGTCACATTGAATTGTGCCTGTTGTTTTCTTCATTCAGACTGCCTGTTTAAGGTGTGCCCCATGAGTCGGTACTCGGCTCAGAAACAGTTCTGGAAAGCCAAACAAGCCAAACATGAGAAGGACAAAATCGCTGATGTAGTTCTGCTGCAAAAACTACAGGTAACATATGAATGTGTATACACAAAAACACTCTTTAAAGAACAATATGTCCTTTTGGACTTCACATGTTTCAGATGGTTATCAGTTTAATTTCTGTGTTTCCAGTGCAGCCGTAGGTCCCGGCTGTGTTTAGCCTAGCTTAGCACACACTGGAACTGCTAGCCTAGCTCCAAGATAACAGTAGATTCAGGACTTGGAGTTGGTGTATTTTATCTCTTATTTATCTGAAACGTGACTGTGGAGAAGATAATCTGATAATCACGCTGTATCTTTTGGAGTATGTTGAAGATTTTCACTCCCAGGAGCCAAATGCAAACAAAACCATACATTATTAATTCCACCCAACAACTGTCCATTCATGGATGTACACATGTCCTTAATCAGTTGTTTTCATATCAACATGCTGTCTGTACACATATTACTCTGTGTGTGTGTGCGTGTGTGTGTGTGTGTGTGTGTGTGTCTTGCAGCATGCATCCAACTTGGAGCAGAAGCAGAACGAGACGGAAAACAAGAAAGTCCATGGAGACGTTGTCAAATATGGAACTGTCATACAGGTAAATTACTTGTTTATAACCTTTTTCAGTACAGTACAGTGTTATATACTGTAGGTATACAGTATGTAACGTTGTAGGTATACAGTATGTAACATTGTAGGTATACAATATGTAACGTTGTAGGTATACAGTATGTAACGTTGTAGGTATACAGTATGTAACGTTGTAGGTATACAGTATATAACATTGTAGGTATGCAGTATATAACATTGTAGGTATGCAGTATATAACATTGTAGGTATACAAATTGTAACGTTGTAGGTATACAGTATGTAACGTTGTAGGTATGCAGTATGTAACGTTGTAGGTATACAGTCATACATCATACATTGATCTGATTTTAATAAAACTTAATAAAACTTTAATAAAAACTTCTCACAGTCACATCAACAAAACAAGGACATATGAAGGGGATTGATTGGCTCAGACCAACAGGTGACATGCTTACTGCTGCCCTCTTTTAATAATAATAATAATAATAACAATAATACATTTATTCATACAGTGATGATATGATGAAGGGTCACGGCTGGAGGGTTTTTGTCAGTCTGCATTTATTTACTGGAAACAGCTGAGGGACAGAGGTCTGACAGATGTTAGCATGTCAGCCTTTTGAAGTGGTGTCACAACGTGAAAAACATCAAACACTGACTGTAAAATTCTTGTAAATAATACTACAACTACTACAATGCATACATGAAAACTACACAGAATACATATGTAAATATCAGGACCCTTAATTAAAACTGCAGTCTGTGACGTCCAACATCCTCACCATGGCAACATGTTTCCTTTTGACTGTTCTGATACATGTATGATAATTTACTGAACTTGTATACACACACACACACACACACACACACACACAGATTGTTAAAATTTCAGTAGAAGAAGGGTGTGTGTGTGTGTGTGTTAGGATACCATGCAGCTCTTTAGCGAGGTCAATATTGACTTTACAGATAGCAGCATGTCAATATACAGAGAAAGGTGGTAACATAGTGTGTGTGTGTGTGTGTGTGTGTGTGTGTGTGTGTGTGTGTGTGTAAGAGAGAGTCATTTTGGTTTCAGACTTTAGACTTTCAGACTTTCAGATAGAAGTACAAGGATGTGTGTTGAAGGTGTGGAGACAGTATCACACTCAGTCCTTCAAATCAATGTAGATCAACTCAATACACACATTGAATAAACTCTAAAACATGTTGTCTCTGTAGTTGCTCCACATGAAGAGTAATAAATACCTGACGGTGAACAAGCGTCTGCCGGCTCTGTTGGAGAAGAACGCCATGCGGGTGACTCTGGACGGGACGGGGAACGAGGGGTCCTGGCACTTCATCCAGCCCTTCTGGAAGCTCCGCGCCAACGGAGACAACGTAAACACACGTCACGCTTCACATGTGAACAGGGTGTTACATACATGACAGTTGTGTTCATGTGAAGATGAATCATTTATGCTTGTCCATACAAATCACGCTGTTGTGTTCGTATGAAGGTGCCTAAACGTTCATAATGTAACATAATCAGTAACATTTGTGTGTAACGAACATCCAGCTCAGAACATCCCAGAATAATATTATGTACTACTACAGTAGTAGTTAAAGCAGTACTTAAAGTCTGTTGACTGTCGCAGGTGGTGGTGGGAGATAAAGTGATCCTGAACCCGGTGAACGCAGGTCAGCCGCTTCACGCTTCAAACTACGAGCTCTCCGACCATCCAGGCTGCAAAGAGGTAAGACAGAGAGGTTATAGGAACTCACATACACCTGACCAAACGCACCTTTCATCCTAATGACTGTGTGTGTGTGTGTGTGTTTGCAGGTGAACTCATTGAACTGCAACACCAGCTGGAAGATCAACCTGTTTATGACTTATAGCGACCACAGAGAGGAAGTCCTCAAAGGAGTGAGTCACCTCACTGACACATGCAGAATATCGGCACTGCAGCGAATGTATATGGAGATTCTTTTTATTTTTATTTACAATTTATTCATTTACAAAGAAGTAAAAGGGATCAGAACAGCAAGAACATGACTACATTTATTTACACGCTGTCTGGTTGAACTAGATGTAAGTTGCTTTAGTCACTCTTCTTCTGCAGTGGTTTAGTGGCACTGACTGGTTAATTAGCGCCCCCTGTCTGCTAATATTCACACAACAAGAGTGCATTAATTCACATTTGTCTCTCTATCAGGGAGATGTGGTGCGTTTGTTTCATGCCGAGCAGGAAAAGTTTCTGACCTGCGATGAGTACAAAAGCAAACTCCACGTTTTCCTCCGAACGACGCTTAGACAGTCAGCGACCTCAGCGACCAGCTCCAACGCTCTGTGGGAGGTTGAGGTACACTCTCTGTCTCACACACACACACACACACACAAACAGAGAGAAGCTGGAAAGTATTATTAAGACCTCTCTGTGTGCTGATTGGTCCTTCAGGTTGTCCATCATGACCCATGTCGTGGAGGGGCGGGACACTGGAACAGCCTCTACCGCTTCAAACACCTGGCCACCGGAAACTACCTGGCTGCTGAGGTAACCATGGCAATCACTTCTTTTAACCTTTTTAAAGGACCAGTTCACATGTTTCCAGTGTGTTAAAGCATCAGTCAGGTGTCCATATGAACAGTGACTGTAATCATTGCTCCTGTTCATACTGGCTGTTCAAAGATCTGCTTCAAATGTGCTTTCAGTGTCAGTGATGGAGGTTAAAATCATTTAAAGTAGATGTGAAGCTTCTCTGAGGCTTCATCAGTGTGAGTTAGTCATATCAAGTGGATATCTGACACATTTACAGTCTGTTTAGCATCAAAATCCCTCTTTGTGTTGAAGACTCAGTGAAACCTTGATTATTATTTACCCCACCATGACCCCTCTGACCTTCTCTATGAGAGGATTTATGTTTGTATGTTTTCTCCTCAAAATGTTTATCAGTCTGTTTCATGTGTTCATAAAGGCATCATGTATGGTTTAGTAAATTTATTTATCAAATCCCTCAGAATAGAGATCTAAAGGGGCGTAAAGTATCCACAGCAGTTAAGATATAGGATATATTTTAAAAGACTGTTGATTAAAGGATCATTCAGGTTTATTACAATTTATTTTCATATTTTTATCCATAATTTCTATCAGTAATAACTTTATATTCCCCAAGTTGTAACATGAAAGCTGTCTATGAAAGCTATGATATTCCTACAGTAGCTTGTTGTTGATGCTGATGTTGTTGTTGTAGGAGAACCCCGGCTATAAAGGAGACAGTGCAGAGCTCGCCGCCCCGGTGAGTCCAGCACTGAAGTTTGAGTGAATTTAAAGAGAAAGCTGGTGCATTCTGCCATCCAGTTTGTGTACATATATTAGAGGGAAGGCTGACTGATCAGTCAGCAGAAGTGTAGAAAACTGAGTATTGGTTTGCATAGACGAATCCTGGTTGTGGGTTAGGGTTAACCCTAACCCTAACCCTAAGCCTCCATCACTGCAGTGGCAGCGTATAACAATGTAATGTAAAGATTTCACTTTTACGCGCTTTTGTTAGTAAATCTGTTACAGAGATCCTGTATATAATCTAAATATACTCAACAAATGCTATTAAAGAAGATTATAATCAACAGTTTTGGGAGACTCTCGACAGACAGCAAAGTGCAAGGAGAAGATCACGTGACCAGTGAGGGTCGTGGGGCTGATTCACTGTAGACGGTTTTAGTCATTTTCCAAACTGGAAAAGCTGCAGAGAACCAGCCTCCTTTCTGCTGCCTCCATCAGTCACGTGACCCCTGCAGCTTTTTGTTAGCTTTACTAGATTAGCTCGTTAGCAGCAGTGCTAACGAGGGTCCTAGCTGTCCGTCAAGTTTCCTCCCGTCCAGGATGAACAGACAGCCAGATGTGTTTATTATCAAACTAACAAATAAATACACGTGGTGCATTCAAGAAACAAAGGGAAAAAGAAGAATCAGCTCAACACTTTATCCTTTATCCACTTTCTTTTATGTTTTCATATATGTGAGTTTTTAATCTGGTGTTGATTGATGGTGACTTTCTCACGCTGGTCGTTTGATTGAGCACCAGTGACTTCTGGTTAGACCTTTGCTAAATGCTTGAATGGGGATAAGATCATTTAATTGTGCATCTCTTCAGACCAAATGGATCAAAAACGAGTCATTTCCACCGTTTTACAGCCACAACAGTAGCAGCAGTGTAATTACTTTCCAAATGTTACCTGCACTTCAGCTTTAATAATTATATATATATAAAATGAACAACAAACCCTTTGTCTATCACACTTTGTCATTGACTTGAACCTGTCAGCTGCTGGAGAGACTCTTTCTTACTCACTGTCTCACTTGATTTTCTTGCCTCGCTTGTGAGTGGCTCAATGTAAAATGTAAATCAAAATATAAACCATGATCCTCTACGCCTTGAAATCAATTTTACTTTCATAAATCTCTCTTGAATCCTTCATCATGTTTTTTTCTGAGGCGGCATACTGACAAAGGACCGACCAGCGGCCGCTAAAGACGCCAATCTGCTGATCTTTCTTAGCTTGTTTTTGGCTATATTTCCACTTTCACAGTCTCATGTGTTTCAGATTTGTATTAAATGATGCATTTCTTCTGATTATAATGACAGAAATGAGGATTTTGATGATCGACTCCACACGGCACTTTCACATCCAGACTGTGGACGTCAGACAGAAGCTATGTTCATGTTTCACTCTCGTGTTTTAAGACTGAATTGCTTCCACATTCGCACAGACGACCTTCATCTGTCCACCGTGATGAACACAAACATCTCTGCTGTCACTGTCAGTTGAAATATCTTCTCTGACATCACAGGAATGGTGGCGACACGTAAATCACTTGCTGGATTCGTCTATACAAACTGAGTCAAGAAAAAAGTCATGAATGGCAATTTGGAAGTAATTTTCCCTTCTCATACTCACCCTGACCTCTGACCTCTGACCTCTCTGCAGCTGGACAATAGTCGTAACAACAAGCGCTCCCATGGTGAGAGGATCAAGTACAAGCTGGTAGCAGTGCCTCATGGGAACGACATCGCCTCTCTGTTCGAACTGGACCCGACTACGCTGCAGAAGACCGACTCGTTCGTACCACGGTAGGAAGAAAAAATGGAGAACAGATCAGCTGTTTGACTTACATACAATCTGATATTAGGAGTCCTAGAATAAACTGTATTGTACACAAATGTGACCTGTCTTTCAGGAACTCGTATGTTCGTCTGAGACATCTGTGCACCAACACGTGGATCCAGAGCACCAACGTCCCCATCGACATCGATGAGGAGAGACCCATTAGACTCATGGTACGTCTGAATCTTTAAATCTATGGTATATGACATATATACAAACACAACAGTGGGATACGAGAACATGAAGGAAAGAAATAAAGGAAAGCATAATCGTGTTTTATTCCAGCGGGCGTTTGTACAGTTAATTTCTATCAGTAGTGATGAAATGTTTTTTTTATCAAACCACCAAAAAATACCTGAAGTTGAAGCTCCAAACCAGAAGTCAAGTAGAAAATCTGCAAATAATTCACACACTAACCTAAGATTTAAGGTTATTAATGATTTTCTTCCACACTGTCTGACAGTATACATAATACACATAATCTGTATCATCTTGTTCCGTCTCTTTAGAGAAGACATATGATGTTTCCTCTGAGTTTCATGCGTCTTCAGGACCACATTCTACACTTTTGGAGTTTCTGTAGATTTTCTGTTGATTGATTAATCGATGAATCATCTAAAATTAGCTGCCGTCTGTGTGAAGTGTGTATTAACCTCTGTGTCCTCTGGCTGCAGTTAGGGACGTGTCCCACTAAAGAGGACAAGGAGGCGTTTGCCATCGTTTCGGTTCCTGTGATGGAGATCAGAGATCTGGACTTTGCCAACGATGCCAGCGCCATGCTGAGCACCGTGGTCGACCAGTTCACGCAGGGCTTCATCAGCCAGAACGACCGCAGGTACGAGACCTGACTAAAATATGTATGCATTATATTTGTCGTCAAACTGCTCACCGTTTTATCGGGTTGTTTTTCAGGTTTGCCATTAAGCTGCTTGAGGACGTGGTCTTCTTTGTGGCTGATGTCATCAACAGCGGTCAGCCTGTCCTGGATGTTGCCATGACCAAAGCCAACCGAGAGAGACAGAAACTGATGAGAGAGCAGAACATCCTCAAACAGGTTCGACCCACAAACAGCTAATTCGAGATCAACAAACATTCATTGATTAGCAACTAACCCAGACCTTCTGTTTATTTGTGTGTTCAGATCTTTGGCATCCTGAAGGCTCCCTTTAACCGGGGGGGAGGGGAGGGGCCTCTGCTGCGTCTGGAGGAGCTGGCCGACCAGAAAAACTCTCCCTACCAGTACATGTTTAGACTCTGCTACCGAGTCCTCCGACACTCCCAGGAGGACTACCGCAAGAACCAGGTGAGGAGGAGGAAAATAACGTGATAAACACATGCATCCAGTTAGCTGCGTCTCCCTATTACCTCCTCTCTGTATCAAACGGTGTACCTCAGGATTCCATATTTGGCCCATTACTTTTAACATTTATGTAAATATTAGGGATGTCCCCCTCAAGTTGTTTTTTGCTCCAGATCTGGGTCCTTTAATAGTGTTTATCTCCTGATACTGAGTTAGATCTGATACTTTACAAACCAGTAAAACATATAAAATGTCGATTTAATATCTGACAAATTAAAATAACAGCTGCAGTCTTCCGACTTTATTTTTCTTGAGCTAATTGATCCAGATACTGACAGTTATGGTCCAGGACTATTAAACTGTTCATCTTAAATTGATCTGATATTAGTGAAAGTGTTCCTGAGATCCTCTAGAGAGAAGATGTCTCACTCGGAGCAGTTGGAACTCCAGAAACACTCTGATTGTAACAGTGGTGTTACAGAGAGAAGAAATTATCTTTGACCTCACATCTTCATAGAGCCAACCGACGGTTCAAAACACAAATATATTCAGATTACAATGATATAAAAGTGGACAATCCTCACATTGAAATTTTGAGCAATTTTGTTTGACAAAGGAATCCAATTATTTGTTGTGCTTTGAGTTTATTTTGAGTTTGAGTTTAATACTATTACAAAAAATACAAAAAAACAAAAAAAAAACAAGAAAAAGTGTAGTGAGAGGAAGCCAGACTATTAACATAAACAACAAAAACAAGTAGTATATATATATATTTATTTTTAAAATCTGCTCTAAAGACTTTTAGGATGAAATTTTCTGATTTTCTGATGTGTCTGTATCTGATTGAAGACACAGACACATTTATGATTGCAATATGAAAGGTGAGGAGACGAAAGTTAAATAAAGGAAAAGAAAGTAAGGAAACAAATGGAAAAGGAATCAAATATAAACGTGGTGACGTTGGTGATGCACAAAGTTAAAGCACAAAGAGAGATGAAAACTAAACTCTCTCCCTGCTCATTCCTCCCTCCAGGAGCACATAGCGAAGCAGTTTGGTGTGATGCAGAGTCAGATCGGTTATGACATCCTGGCTGAGGACACCATTACCGCCCTGCTGCACAACAACCGCAAGCTGCTGGAGAAACACATCACCAAGACCGAGGTAGAGACCTTCGTCAGCCTGGTCCGCAAGAACCGAGAGCCACGGTAAACATGAAGAGACATCACTGCTGTTTGTTTTGTGTGTTAGTTTTATATCAGATTTTGTTTTCAGTGTGTGTGTGTGTGTGTGTGTGTGTTTGCAGGTTTCTGGACTACCTGTCAGACCTGTGTGTGTCCAACAACGTGGCCATCCCCGTTACACAGGAGCTCATCTGTAAATGTGTGCTGGACCTCAAAAATCAAGACATCCTCATCAAGACAGAGTGAGGACAGAACTGATATATTATTATATATGACATCATTATATTATTAATACTGAAGCATCAGTGTTAGAGCAGCATGTTACTGTTGTAGCTGCTGGAGGTGGAGCTAGTTTCAACTACTTTATATACAGTTAGATAGTTTAGTCCAGTGGTTCCCAACCTAGGGGTCGGGGCCCTCCAAAGGGTCACCAGGTAAATCTGAGGGGTCGTGAGATGATTAATGGGAGAGGAAAGAAGAAGAAACAAAGCAGGCATCAGGTCGTCCAAATGATGCTTTTGATGTCATCATTTTCAGACGTCGTGTACCCAAAGAGGCGTCCCATGTTGGTGGTCAGGGAGAATACATGGATGACTATGGAGACGAAGATGAGGTAGATCTCTCTGTTTACTTTTATCTTTGCTGGTGTATATATTTAATTAAATGCATTCCACTAAAATATGTTGGGGACAAAACATAAGTGACAGCAATTGAAGGTAAAATACAAAATATTGATCAAAAAGATCAGACTTGTGTCACTTCCTGCAGATTGACCCGGTGATGATGATTTTTAGTGATTTTCTGTTGAAACTGAGTTCTTCACATTTTGGTTCAACAGCATTCAGGGACTTTATGTCAACGCGTAGTAAAGTTTGAATGTTGTGAAACATGCTAAGACTATAAAAGACTTTTATTCTGTTCTTCTTACTTCCTGTAGGTGTGGCTGTTGTGGATAGACAAGACCAATGAGAGACAGGAGAAGAGCATCAGACAGCTGGCTCAGGAGGCGAGACAGGGAAACGCACACGACGAGAACGTCCTGACGTACTACCGGTAGAAACACTCCTCATGCCGTATTTTCGTTCATTCAGGAACTTGACAGTTGATGTACATATGTGATCTAATTAAACCAGCAGCTATCTTAAAGGATGAGTTTCTATCATCCTTCTATCAATCAAATTGATACATATGTGAAAGTGAAAATCGTGTCCTGTTTGTAGCAGTAGAGGAAACATCAGCAGGGTCTTCAAAACCTTTTGGGACCATGAACATCCACAGCAAGTGGTACCAGTAGTTATTGAGAGATCCTCCTCCTAAGTAAATCATTGATTCTCTGTCCGTCTCTGTCTGTGGACGTCCTCAGGTATCAGCTGAAGCTCTTTGCCCAGATGTGTTTGGACCGTCAGTATCTGGCCATAGATGAGATCTCCAAACAGCTTGACGTGGAGCTCATCTTCCTGTGCATGATGGATGAAACGCTGCCCTTTGACCTCCGGGCATCCTTCTGTCGCCTCATGCTGCACGCCCACGTGGACCGTGACCCTCAGGAGCTGGTGACTCCTGTCAAGTTCGCCCGCCTCTGGACTGAGATCCCCACTTCTATCACCATCAAAGAGTTAGTTGAGTTTAAGTATTTGAGTGAAGATATTTCTCAAAGCCTGTTGCCTGGATAGCTCAGTTGTCACACTTTTAACCTGAAGGTCCACAGTTCAAGTCCTTGTTAATTGTTTTCTTTCCAGACCACATGATTTTTAACCTGAGGGTTCAGGGTTCAAGTCCCTGTTCAGGCAATTAACATTTATCTGAACTGCATGTTCGTTTTCTCTGATCGACGTGTTTGTGGAGCATCTGATTTACAGAAACACTAAAGTTTGATGTGCAGCGTGTCCTTCAACATCAGGAAACAGCTTCAATCAGTCCAAGTTTTCTTGACCAAGAAGTCAGTGTTCATCAGGTCAAAGGTCACGTTAAGCTTTATTTTACTGTTTGATGCATTCTGATGTGTGTGATCCTCAGTTATGACTCCAACATGGACGACAGCAGAGACAACAAGAAGAACCGTTTTTCCAACACCATGGTATTCATGGAGGAATATCTCAACAACGTGCTGCACGAAGAGCTGCCGTTCCACAACGAAGAGAAGAACAAACTCACATACGAGGTCAGATGTCTGCCTCTCCTCTCCTCCTTCTACAGCTCTCTCCATCCATCTGCTATCACCTCCTCTGCTTTCTCTGCAGGTGGTGAGTTTGGCCCGGCATTTGATCTACTTTGGTTTCTACAGTTTCTTTGAGCTGCTCAGACTCACCAGAACATTGCTCGGCATCATCGACTGCAGACCGAACCCAGCACATGCAGCACTCTTATTCCATGATGACGGCTCAGGTACTGTCCGTTCTAGCAGAGAGATGTGAAATGTGAGCTAACTCAGTCAAATCTAGTTTGCTCATGTTAGTTTGTTTGGAAACGGCTCCAGAGACGAATAACAGAGATCATGTTTTCAGTCTCCAGAGAGTAGTTCTGTGTAAGGCAGACGCTACTGAGCATGTGCAGGAACACGGTTCTGTTTACAGCTTGACTAGCTTGTGATGCTACATATCACAACTTCCTGACCTGATATGTTGCACAACAATACAACTTGTGAAGCTGTAAAATGAACATAGTGTGCTTATTAGCTTAGCATGCTAGTTGCTTGTTTGGTTTAGTAGGTGGCTCAGGTAGTATGTGAGAATATGGTTAGAATAATGTGCTGTTAGCATGCTAGTTAGCTTAGCTAGGTGCTAGTTTTTTTTTACGTTTATTAGTGAGGTTGTAGTGTGTGGTGTACCTTCTATTGAAAAGTGCTTTTGATATTTTACCCACCTCATAAACATACACAAAGGAGGCAAAATATTGTACACCTTTCAATACATATTACTGTATTAGGCATCACAGTGAAAGTAACACATATGTGTTTATAAATGATGATGACTGTGGTAATTACCCAGCTCTATGAATTTACTGTAGGTCACATGTTGTACGTCATATGATGTATGACCATGTTTCATAACAGTTGCATGACTCTTATTTGAATTAATTAATAAATAATATAGGATATAACTTTGTTTTCTGACTGTGCGTCTGTCTGAAGGGAAGAATGTGAAGCGCTCCATACATGGGATGGGTCAGATGATGTCCACCATGGTGCTCAACAGGAAGCAGTCCATATTCAGCGGGCCAGGAGCCCGGGGGGCGGGGCTAGTGCTTGAAGGACAGAGAGGCAGTAAGGACAGTATAGACAAAATGGACCTGACAGTGATGGACACCAAGCTGAAGATACTGGAGATATTACAGGTAACCAATACTAATCTGATATGGAAGTGATGAACCAGAGGATTTATTTTAACTCAGTTGTCGTCTTCATCAGTTCATCCTGAACGTTCGTCTGGACTACCGCCTCTCCTTCCTGCTGTCCGTCTTTAAGAAGGAGTTTGTGGACGTTTATCCCATGGCCGATGCTGACGCCACCACTAACATGGAGCACGCAGGTACAGAGACGACACATGCATTTTTTAATTAAACATATAGACAAACAGACACAATTACATTTTCTACAGTTGCTGATTAATTAAACTTAAGTGTGTTACAGTCTCAGCTTCAGTTTTTCCATTACAGCAGTCAACGTGCAGACACACTGCTGCATTTTACACACAAAAGACGCAAACACAACAATGCATGTGTCAATCAGACTAGAAACACTAACAGTAAATACAGTCAGATGTGTAGCTCTCCATAGAAACTACTACAGTGTTTCTACAGCAACGAGTCATAGAAATGAAAAAACATTTTTCCCAAATACAATCATTATCTAAGTTGCATTCATATGATCTATTTCAACACACATCCTGCAGCGTTTGGTAAAGGTGTGTGTTGTTGCTTTCCCAATGCTTCCAGATGTCCCAGTCACCATGGAAACAACAGGTAGAACCCAGATAAACTGAATTTAGAGTCAAAATGCAAAAAATCTAGAGCTTTGTTTATACAACAGGTCTTTTGTCCCCTTTTTTACCTGTAAATCTAAATCATTTTCCTGTGTTTACAACCAAAGCAAGCTGTGTATGTGTGTGAATAAACTCAAACCACATTACTCTGTTTGTCCCTTCTCAGCCACCATCAACCTGCAACACATTGGGGAGCAGGCGGAGGCCATGTTTGGAGTCGGGTGTGTAATACTGACACATACATGTACATGTTTTATCCTGGCAAAGAAAAAAAACATACAAGTCAATCTAATTTCATGCAACACAAAGAGTGATTTACTTATTATTATTAATTATGTCCTTGTGGGAAACATGTAGGTAAAAACATCAAGAGAACAAAGAACATCAGTAATATCTGCTCCTCCAGAGGGTTAAAATCCACCTGAACTCATTTTTATAGTTTTATGGGCCATATTTGTTCTCGCATATAAAAGTGTTTATAACAATTAGAAATTTTGTTCATAGATGATGTTTTGTGTTTGATACTCTGATAATAATTTATTGGGTCTATTAATAAATGTCAACCGCTTATATGCAGTAAGGGGAACAGTATCCTGGAGGTGGATGACGAAGGTGGTCGTATGTTTCTGCGGGTTCTGGTCCACCTCACTATGCATGACTACCCTCCTCTGGTGTCTGGAGCCCTGCAGCTGCTCTTCAGACACTTCAGCCAAAGACAGGAAGTGCTTCACACCTTCAAACAGGTACACAAACACAGTACATAGATAGTAACAGATGCTTTGTGCCTTTAACTTTCTCTGTGATCAATCATTTTAAATAATTAGTGCAGTGCAGGGCTGCTCCCTAAACGCCTCCCATGCAGACTATCGATAGACGTTACAGTTTACTGCTGCTCCCTAAACGCCTCCCATGCAGACTATCGATAGACGTTACAGTTTACTGTTGTTCCCTAAACGCCTCCCATGCAGACTATCGATAGACGTTACAGTTTACTGTTGTTCCCTAAACGCCTCCCATGCAGACTATCGTTAGACGTTACAGTTTACTGTTGTTCCCTAAACGCCTCCCATGCAGACTATCGATAGACGTTACAGTTTACTGTTGTTCCCTAAACGCCTCCCATGCAGACTATCGATAGACGTTACAGTTTACTGTTGTTCCCTAAACGCCTCCCATGCAGACTATCGATAGACGTTACAGTTTACTGTTGTTCCCTAAACGCCTCCCATGCAGACTATCGATAGACGTTACAGTTTACTGCTGTTCCCTAAACGCCTCCCATGCAGACTATTGGGATGTAATTCCCCCTCTGATGGCAGAGTGGCGCTGTTTGTATTTCTGTTAGTTGAAAATCTACAGGTAGAAGGAGGAGCAACATTTTTAGATATTTCTTGAACCAGTCATCCAAACATCTTCATGCTCAACACTGACCTAATAGAGAAATAGACCTGCCAAGTGTGAAGTCGATCACATGGATGATTGTCAAGATACACAAAGAACAAACATACAGAGAGTCCTTTTTTATAGTTAAATAAACTTCATTTGTAAAGCACCTTTCATGCATCACTTTCTTAACTGATATTAAAACCTTCATGTTTCTCTGTGCTTCTGCAGGTCCAGCTGCTGATCTCGTCTCAGGATGTGGAGAACTACAAGCTGATCAAGGTGGATCTGGATCTACTCCGGATGCTGGTGGAGAAATCTGAACTGTGGGTGGAGAGGAAGAGCACAGGAGGAGCAGACGGGAAGAAGGAAAAGAAAGAGAAAGGAGAGGTGAGTGTTTGGCTGGTTGGTGTTTGTCCATCACAGCCAATTATAAAAATGTTTTTTGTAATATTTGGAGAGGAAATATGTAGAAATTTAAAGATTTGAAGAGTTTCCACTCAGATTTTTTTTTATGCAGACATTTAAATTTGTGAATAAAAACAGGTGGATGGAAATACACTCTAGTAGAAAAATTATCCAAAAGGAGGAAAAAGAAATGAGAAGAGCAGTATCAGCAGCATATAGCTTTAGTTAATCGTCAAACTAAGGACGGGAGCTGTAGTTGATGTTGTGTCACCTGGCTAACATCATGGACACATCTGTTGCATGGTACACCTTATGAATACATTTTATAAATGTCATAGACCTTATACACACTGGTACTGTATATCAAACTATTAATATAACAATAAGTCTGTTGGGTTGATTTGTGATATGAGTGTGTAATGTAGCACGTATGTAAAGAACTGCATATGCTGTCTTACCCTCTGCATCCTGTAGGGGGCATTAGAGGAAACAACACCAAAGAAGGACAAACTGGAGAGGAGCAGCGAGAACTACCAGAAAGTCAAAGAGGTCAGAAACTTTAAATGTTTAAAACATTTTTCTTCATGTTTGGTGTTGACTGTCAATCAACCAGTGTGGGCAGGGTCTTCCTTCAGACCCCTTCAGGGTCCTGTAGGTGTCATTCTCGTCTTAGTCTCTTATTACAAATATGCACTCTGGATAACAGTGTCTGCCAAATGCTGCAAATGTTCATTTAAAGTTTTCATTTTTTTCAATGTGATCTTGAAACAAAACTTGCAGGTGTTTACTCTACGTAAATATAAAGTGGCTGTGAAGTAATTCCTTCCTAATGTGACTAAACAGATGGAGATAAAGCTAACCAGACCTTAACCGAGCCGAGCACGTAGCATATCTATGTATAACAGATTTAGTATAAAATTGTTGGACTCTCAATGGATAGTTTAAGGATTAATAATCGATACAGCTGAACCAGAGATATTGTCTTTTATGTTCCACGCGTTTCTTTCTTGTCAAAACATGGAGCCTACATTACCCACAATGCACCTGGAG
>CM072864.1:535000-647500 GCA_036937835.1 Pampus argenteus | reverse complement strand
AGCTCATGATGGGGGACAACAAATCGGAGAAGTTCTTCAAGGTTCTGCATGACCGGATGAAAGAAGCCCAGTTGGACATAAAAGCTACGGTGTCTGTTAATGTGGGAGAGATGACACACAAGGCCAACGAGAAGGAGATGGAGAACGGTGACATCTTATATCCCTGCTGTCACATCACACATTTCATATATGCACAGTTTAGATCCGTGTTTGTTAATTTAGTTTAACAGTGAATCTGTGGAGCAGTCAGATAAACGTGCCTCTACAGCGTTACTACTTCCTGTTTCAGGGCGTCACCCGCTTCTGGTCCCCGGTCAGTCCATCGCCCCGCTGGCTGGCGCCTCCTCCATGCCAGCTCAGCATGTAGTGGAGCAGAGGGAGGTGGAGACGGAGATGGGACCAGCTGTTACCATCATGAAGCCGATCCTGAGGTTCCTACAGCTGCTCTGTGAGAACCACAACCACGACCTCCAGGTTAGTTCTAACTAAAATAGTTTTGTTTTTACAAATGATTGTTTGTTGTGTAACATTTTCACTGTAATATATTTAATGTATGTAAGAAATAACCTTCTGGTGGTTAATGTAAATTGACTGATCAACTTTTTAATTTGACTGATTGACTGATCAACCAACGACTGATCTTGAGGCTAATTAACAAACACAATGACTGACGGTTGTGTTCAGTGTATAAATCCAATGCGCCTCCTCCTGTAGAAGTTATGTCACCAGTTTTCTCTTCCAACAACTCTAATGGAGGGAGCAGATCACCTGTCATTTCTGAGGATTGCATATTACTCATCTTCTTCAAAGTAGCCACCAAACATACATTATGATAACATCTACTTCTATCTCGATTATAAGAGGTGTCCACTAGAGAAGCTGCAGCTGTAATGTACGTCTTTGTTCCTAGAACTTCCTGCGCTGCCAGAACAATAAGACCAACTACAACCTGGTGTGTGAGACTCTTCAGTTCCTGGATATCATGTGTGGAAGCACCACCGGAGGCCTGGGCCTGCTGGGCCTCTACATCAACGAATCAAACGTCCACTTGATTACACAGACACTGGAGACCCTTACCGAGTACTGCCAGGGCCCCTGCCAGGAGAACCAGGTAATCCACACAGAAATACAACCGGGAATACTGAAGTCTCTGTTTGGATTTAAACCACATAAATACACTGCCTCGCCAAACAAAAGTCACCACCTGGATTTGACTAAGCAAACAGGTACGAGCCTCCTGTTGGATAATTACTGCACTAACTAATCCTCCTCCTGTGTTTGTTCCAGACCTGCATCGTGACCCATGAGTCCAACGGCATTGACATCATCACGGCTCTGATCCTGAATGACATCAGCCCGTTGTGTCGGTACCAGATAGAGATGGTGCTACAGCTGAAGGTGTGTTGGTATACCTGTCCATGTGCACACCTGTGACACAGTCTGACATACAGCTTGTCTACATGTTGGGGTCAGAACGGCTGTTTGACTGCTGCTGTTGTCTTCCTGGTTGCCAGGACAACGCCTCCAAGCTGCTGTTGGCACTGATGGAGAGTCGTCATGACAGCGAGAACGCGGAGAGAATCCTGTTCAACCTGCGACCTCGAGAGCTGGTCAGAGCGTCTTCCTTTTATCCTTTTCTTTCTTTTATAGTATTTTCTCTTTATCATTGTCCTCTCTGTTAACGAGCAAACTCTGATTAACCATTTTCTGTTGAACTCACAATAACTCAAGTATACACCTAGTTCAGTTGTCATGGAAACCAACTCATTATGTCCACAGTATTTGTCTCTCTCATTGTGTCAATAGGTGTGTTCACACACCACATCCACCTGTGGTTATTCACATTTTCACCCTGTGCATGAAAAAAGTGGAAATGAAAAAATGTTGAAATATCATTGAAAGGAAGCTTAACCTTGCAGTGAAGTCTATTAAAAGTTCAGCCGCAACAAAACAATCAAGACACATAGGGCTACCTGAGCTCAGCGAGGACAGTAACCCTACATCCTTCGTTATGTTATATCGCTGCCATTGGGCTCTCACATGCCGCCCCGTCCCTGGACAGCAGCCTTGCGCTGCTATCATAACGATACGACCGAAGGATGTTTGACCCAGTTTTATATTGTGTTAATATACTGTATGATATAACTGTGTGTGTGAGTAGATGGAGGTGATTAAGAAGGCCTACCACCAGGAGAGTGAGTGTGAGGGAGTGGAGGTTTCTCCCCGTGAGGTGGGACATAACATCTACATCCTGGCTCAGCAGGTAACAAAACACAAGCTCCCCATTGGCTGACAGGAGATCACAGTCTCTTCCTGTTTATTGTATCACTTATTAAAATATTATTTTGGTGTTGTAAATAAAGTCCATGGTGTTTGTTTCCAGCTGGCCAGACACAACAAGATCCTGCAGAACCTCCTGAAACCTCCAAAGAAAAGTAAAGAGGGAGATGATGGCATCTCCTCGATGGTAAACCTACACACAGGCTGCTGGCCTTATTGCCTTATATCCTTTTTTAAATCTCTTCTCAGTAATCAGCTGGTACTCCTGTGATTTGCTGTGTATACTCCTGTTGTACTGCAGTAGTCTTACAGTGTTTGTGTTTTTCTGCCTGCAGTTGAACCTGAACAACCGCCCTCTGTCCCAGATGTTAAAGTCCTCGGTTCCAGCTGCTGTGGTGGAGCAGGACCCACTGGATTACTATGAACAGCTGACTTCACAGATAGAGGTATCACTACTGCGAATACTATGCAATAGTTGCCCTGTGATAATTGAAAGAGTACTGCACAGATTTAGTACTGCACTCATACTTGACTAATACGTGTACTAGCTCGACCTCCAGCAGCTACAACAGGAACACTGATGCTTCAGTATTAATAATCTAATGATGTCATATATAATAATCTGTCTCTCTGTGTGTCTGCAGATCGTGCGGGAGGACCGCAGCATGGAGCAGATCGTTTTTCCCCTTCACCCCATCTGCGAGTTCCTGACCGAGGAGTCCAAGTCCCGCGTCTTCAACACCACCGAGCAGGATGAGCAGGGGTCAAAGGTCACGCATTTCTTCGAGCAAACCTCCTTCCTGCATGGAGAGATGGAGTGGCAGAAGAAGCTGAGGAGTGAGAAAACACACACATATATTTATATTTATTAGTAACAGTGTGAGTAACAGCAGACTGCTGACTCAGTAGTAGACCTGTACATTTAAGTGTGTGTGTGTGTGTGTGTGTGTGTGTGTGTGTTGCAGGTATGCCTGTGTTGTACTGGTTCTCCAGGAGGATGACTCTTTGGGGAACCATCTCCTTTAACCTTGCCGTCTTCGTCAACCTCATCATCGCCTTCTTCTACCCATATGACTCAGGACAAGGTACTACTGCAAGTACTACTAGTACTACTAGTATCAGTAGTACTACTAGTATCAGTAGTACTAGTACTACTGATACAACTTGGCATTTATCAGGCACAGAGAGATGAAGATGAACAAAAATATTTTAATGTTATCTTATCTCTCCTCTCCTCTCCTCTCCTCTCCTCTCCTCTCCTCTCCTCTCCTCTCCTCTCCTCTCCTCTCCTCTCCTCTCCTCTCCTCCTCCCCCTCCTCCCCCCCCTCCCCTCCTCTCCTCTCCTCTCCTCTCCTCTCCTCTCCTCTCCTCTCCTCTCCTCTCCTCTCCTCTCCTCTCCTCTCCTCCCCCCCCCTCCTCTCCTCTCCTCTCCTATCCTATCCTATCCTATCCTATCCTATCCTCTCCTCTCCTCTCCTCTCCTCTCCTCTCCTCTCCTCCTCCTCCTCTCCTCCTTCTCCTCCCCCCCCCCCCCTCCTCCTCCTCTCTCTTTCTGTAGGAGCAATAGATGACGCTCTGTTGTTGATGTTGTTCTGGATCCTGATGGGTCTCTCTGTGTTGGGGTTGTTGTCTAAGCGTTACGGCCTCCAGCCGCTGACTCTGGCTCTGATTCTCAGATCCATCTACCACCTGGGCATTGGAAACACTCTTATACTGTTGGGCTCCCTCAATGTAAGAAAACTACATTACCCACCTACCACCTGGGTGTGGGAAACACGTTTATTGACCTCAATAGATCCATCATCTATTGTTTTGTTTATTTCATTCTCAGTTTTGTGTCTTAACTTAGTGTTCGATGTAGCCACAAACTGATCACAACGTATCTCCACTTGTACCATAATGATAACATGATGTTCTGTATTTGCAGCTGATCAATAAGGTGGTCTTTGTAGTGAGTTTTGTGGGGAACAACGGGACGTTTATTATGGGATACAAAGCCATGGTGATGGATGTGGAGTTCCTCTACCACCTGGCATACGTCCTGACCTCGACACTGGGCCTGTTCGTCCACGAGCTCTTCTACAGCATCCTGGTAAACAACACTGACTGTCTTATTTGGAACAGATAAACGCTCTGTATTCTGTGTATTTACCTGCCCGTGTGTCTCCAGCTGTTTGATCTGATCTACCGGGAGGAGACGCTATTCAATGTGATAAAGAGCGTGACTCGTAACGGTCGCTCCATCTTGCTGACGGCGCTGCTCGCTCTCATCCTCGTCTACCTCTTCTCCATCGTCGGCTTCCTCTGCCTGAAGGAAGACTTCATCATGGAGGTCGACCCGCTGCCCCAGATTGCTGCCGGTAACTTTTCACCTTCAACCACCTTCTAATCAATAGTTTTGGTTCTATCTCATGAGAACAAGAATAGCTGAAAATCCTCACAGTCAGATGCTACAATGAGGAAATGTTTGGATTTTGCTTGGAAAATGACCCAAACAATTATTTAATTCGATTATCACAACAGTTCAGATCAATTAATCAGGTAATTGACTAATCATCGCATCCCTATTCCATACCTTAACTATGAAACCAAAGATTAAAACAGACTCAATAAATAATCTAGGAAATAGTGTCATCATTATTTAAAATGAGATTTTTATATTAATATGTGTACGACCGATGGGCTGAAATATAAATATTATGGTTTTAGGTTTTAGGTTTTAAATTGTGCTTTGCTCAAATTCAGGAAATTTAGGGACTAAAACCTTAAAACCTTAACCTCTGTTCACTACTAGAAGCCATTCTGTAAAGGAGATCCTAATTTAGACCAGTTGGCCTTGATTTGGTGCAGATGTTGTGTATACTGGTCAGCTCCCAGTCTGTCAGTGACATAGTGTGTGTTTGTTTCTCAGCTCCTCAGCGGAGTGAAGCCTCTCAGGATTTCCTCAAGTCGTGCTCTTCAGACGGCGTCAGCTGCACTGCAGAGACCAGCAGCATCACTGTCACTGAAGACGAAGGTAAGACGATTATTTATTAGTATTTGTAGTTGTTGTTAGTTAGCTTGTGAGGAGCTGGTGGCTGAGAGAGAGTTGACAGTTCTCAGTGGGATCAGTGTAACATTACAGATTCATCTATATAGATGCTGTCCTGCACACACAGAGAAAACCACGTAGTCCCAACAGCTAATATACTGACATTTTCAGTATTGAAAAATAAAGCAACTTTCTGGAAGAGGTCAATCTGTACGGCATATTAAAAAAATAAAAAGTAACGTTAGCATAAAAAATAAAAAAGTTAAATCTAAAATCTACAGAAGCCCAGAATGGCCTTTTTTAAATTATTTTTTAAAATGCACAAGAAAACTTTTCATCTCCTTACTTCTAATGTTTATCAGAGATCAGCGGCGCCATGCCAGCGTGCACAGATGGTGTTCAGATTATTATTAACAGCACCAATAATAATGGCATCTGTGCTACAGCCGATTAGCAGGTTGATGAACTCCTGATAACAAAACCTTTCAAGTATTTTCATTTTGTTAAAGTTAATGAGAAAGAAAGTAGAGTGGAGAGATGGAATAGAAACCAACATAAGACAGATGTGATCACCTGAAGATATCAGACATGTAGAGGAGAAGACAGCAATGAACGAAATAGCTCCACCCATGATAAACCTTGTGATTAATTATCTCGTTATCTTGAAAATTAGCCTTTTTAATTTATCTGGTTTTCTAAAAAACAAGAGAAATATTAGCATGAAAAATAAATGCATAACATTGGATTAAAAAAAATAGAGTAATAAATAAATAGAGTTTGCATAAAAATCCGTTAGCAGATGACATAAAAGAAAAATATTTAACAACTAACCAGAACACTAAGCCAAAGGCAGAAACTGAATCTGGTTTAATATGTGCATGAATACAGACACTGAATGGATCAGCAGCTACTCTATGAGAATAAAAACTATAAAAGTAAATGGTGATGTTCTAAGTTCTCCGGGTTCTTGTTAGAACTCTGACAGTCTGACCATAATGGAGTTTTACGAGTGTTTTTACTGATGACACGCCTGTTGTGTACAACACACGGTGTGTGTGTTTCCAGAGGAGTCCGACTCTGAGCGTGCGTGTGACACTCTGTTGATGTGCATTGTGACGGTGTTGAACCACGGACTGAGGAATGGAGGAGGAGTCGGTGACGTTCTCCGCAAACCATCCAAGAACGTAAAAAACACTTTTTTTTGCCTAAAACCTGAAATTTTAACATTTTAGCAGAGATGTTTTGAGTTAGTTGCGTGTGTTTATGTGTGTGTGTGTGTGTGTAGGAGCCTTTGTTTCCTGCCCGGGTGGTGTACGACTTATTATTCTACTTCATCGTCATCATCATTGTCCTGAACCTGATCTTCGGTGTCATCATCGATACGTTTGCTGACCTGAGGAGCGAGAAACAAAAGAAGGAGGAGGTCCTAAAGACAACATGTTTTATATGTGGTGGGTAGAAATGAATAACACATTAATGAGTTAGTTCATTCTCTAACTGCCGTAATAACAACACACTGTCTGCTTTCTGTGTTGTTGCAGGTCTGGAGAGAGACAAGTTTGACAATAAGACGGTATCATTTGAGGAGCACATCAAACAGGAGCATAACATCTGGAACTACCTGTACTTCATCGTTCTGGTGCGCGAGAAAAACAAAACGGACTACACGGGACCTGAGAGCTATGTGGCTCACATGATCAAGGTAAAACATCACATGAAAGGTTCTATGTTCTTAAGGGTTCTGTGTTCCCAGGGTTCTATGTTCCCTGTGTTCCCAGGGTTCTGTGTTCCCAGGGTTCTGTGTTCCCAGGGTTCTGTGTTCCCAGGGTTCTGTGTTCCCAGGGTTCTATGTTCCTAGGGTCTTATGTTTCCAGGGTCCTATGGGTTAGCGTTAGGTTATGTTTATATAGGTGTTTTGAAGCCTTGTTCCAATCAACGACCAACGATCAAAGACCCTGGGAACATAGGACCCTGGGAACATAATACCCTGGGAACATAGGACACTGGGAACATAGGACCCTGGGAACATAGGACCCTGGGAACATAGGACACTACGAACATAGGACACTACGAACATAGGACACTGGGAACATAGGACCCTGGGAACATAGGACCCTGGGAACATAGGACCCTGGGAACATAGGACACTACGAACATAGGACACTGGGAACATAGGACCCTGGGAACATAGGACCCTGGGAACATAGGACACTACGAACATAGGACACTACGAACATAGGACACTGGGAACATAGGACCCTGGGAACATAGGACCCTGGGAACATAGGACCCTGGGAACATAGGACCCTGGGAACATAGGACCCTGGGAACATAAGACCCTGGGAACATAGGACACTACAAACATAGGACACTGGGAACATAGGACCCTGGGAACATAGGACACTGCGAACATAGGACATAGGACGAACATAGGACACTGGGAACATAAGACCCTGGGAACATAGGACACTGGGAACATAGGACACTGGGAACATAGGACACTGGGAACATAGGACCCTGGGAACATAGGACACTGGGAACATAGGACCCTGGGAACATAAGACCCTGGGAACATAGGACACTACGAACATAGGACACTACGAACATAGGACACTGGGAACATAGGACACTGGGAACATAGGACCCTGGGAACATAGGACACTGGGAACATAGGACCCTGGGAACATAGGACCCTGGGAACATAGGACACTGGGAACATAGGACCCTGGAAACATAGGACCCTGGGAACATAAGACCCTGGGAACATAGGACACTACAAACATAGGACACTACAAACATAGGACACTGGGAACATAGGACCCTGGGAACATAGGACACTGCGAACATAGGACATAGGACGAACATAGGACACTGGGAACATAAGACCCTGGGAACATAGGACACTGGGAACATAGGACACTGGGAACATAGGACACTGGGAACATAGGACCCTGGGAACATAGGACACTGGGAACATAGGACCCTGGGAACATAAGACCCTGGGAACATAGGACACTACGAACATAGGACACTACGAACATAGGACACTGGGAACATAAGACCCTGGGAACATAGGACCCTGGGAACATAGGACACTACGAACATAGGACACTACGAACATAGGACACTGGGAACATAGGGCACTGTGAACATAGGACGAACATAGGACACTGGGAACATAGGACACTGGGAACATAGGGCACTGGGAACATAGGACCCTGGGAACATAGGACACTGGGAACATAGGGCACTGGGAACATAGGACCCTGGGAACATAGGACACTGGGAACATAGGACCCTGGGAACATAGGACACTGGGAACATAGGACCCTGGAAACATAGGACCCTGGGAACATAGGACACTGGGAACATAGGACCCTGGGAACATAGGACACTGGGAACATAGGACACTGGGAACATAGGACACTGGGAACATAGGACCCTGGAAACATAGGATACATAGGCATGACCCCTGACGGACATGCATCCAAGCTCCAGGTGCTTCCACAGATTTTCCTTTCTGTTTTAGAACAACAACCTGGACTGGTTTCCACGCATGCAGGCAATGTCTCTGGTGGTAACCGATGGTGACGGGGAGCAAAACGAAATGAGGATGTTACAGGACAAACTGGCATCAACCATGAAGGTGGTGACAACCCTGACCACTCAACTGAATGAGCTAAAGGAGCAGGTATTAACTCTCACACACACACACACACACACAGGTTAAAACTTTACTTTGAGCTGCTGCCTCTAAAACATCAACAGTGATGGGTCACAGAATATGTTGTAATAACTGTTTTCTCCTAATTTTGGATCTTTTGTCGTAATAATGAACTTTTGTTTTGGATGCTGCTCTGGTTTTGTAGTCAGAAGATTGTTTCCTGACAGACTCTTGATTTTGTTCTTTTTCATGACCATTTTTTTATTGTATTTTCCCATTTAGTTTTGTGTGGATACAGGAAACATAACATTAAAAAGACTTTTTCCTGATGCTGATTTTTGCTGACGTACTGTCCTTCATGTTTTGCTGCAGATGACGGAGCAGAGGAAGAGGAGGCAGAGGATGGGTTTTGTAGATGTCCAAGCGGGCGCCAACACTGCACTTCCTCCCAGCGCTGCAGGAGGAAACCACCAGATCTACAAAACATAAAGAGATATTATCAGACATGAATGGATCCATACAGCTCGACATTCACATGGTTAAAATACATAGAAACACTAGAACAGAGATATAAAACATAAAAATCACGTTTCTCACTAAAGCCACGAAAAAGCAACATTTCAGACTACAAATTAAAATCTTAAAAAATGACAAATATATTATTGTAATACTATTGAAGGTCATCAGCTTTAGTTTTTTTTGATACCATCACTGATCCATCTGATTGATTTTCTCTTTCCATTGCATTAGCTTAGTATGCCAGCTAATGTGACCTATAGTAGGTTACAGTTGTGTTTTCACTCTGCCTGCCAGCTTGTTTTAGTCAACTGAACAACACTATTTATGAACTACAGATCATCAATAAAACCCTTCACTGGATGTTTGTGTTACTCATGGGTTCAGTGTCATAGGAATAAAAAGCTAAAATGTCTGTGTGTACGTAGAATTAGAAAGTAAACAGTTCTTAGGGAATAAAATAAAAACTGACCTAAAGCATTTACCTGCTGATGACAGAATCAACCTTTTCAGCCAAAAGTTGATTCCAGTGGTGCAACAGTATATTAGAGCCATTTTAAGCAAAAAAAAACCCAAAATAAAATAAACAAAAAAAGCTTTCTGAGATTAAAGTCATACATTTACGACAAAAACGCCTCATAAATGTATGAAATTATGAAGTCACAAATTTACAAGAAATAAACTCGGAAAAATGTTTTCTTGTCAACATTGACTTCACTTCACGCAAAGTTCTTCATATAAAAAAGCAGATTATCGAGTCTGATGTGTGAAGAGGTGTGTGTGTGTGTGTGTGTGTTATACAGTAGCAGCCAGTGTGTAACAGCCTAAAGTTACAGCTAAAGTCACACATTTAAATCCTAATACTTGCCTACGGTCAGTAAGTCAGTCTGCATTGATCTGCATTGATCTGCATGTGAATGTGATCACAGCTTTACACAGTATGGAAAACTTCAGTCATTAAATCCGTTCATTCATCAGTTTATTTCTTGTAAATCTGTGACTTTATAAGCTTTGTAGTTTTTTTCTGTTTTTACTGACTGGCCCTAATATGTGTGTAACTCTGGGGAAAATGTCTTTTTTATGATGCATATTGTTATTATGATTAAATAGTAATATATTTATGAATTTGTTTAGTTAGCTCAATATAGACACTGGATTATGAGTGAACTGCTTTTAGTAAAACATAATGTTTGTGAACAGAAAATAACATTTTATTTTGTTGATGAGTACAGAGAGCGAGGAAGATGTCATGTCAACCACACATCTTAATATATATAATATACATATATTACTATGAAGAACAAAATGCACATTTTGTAACGTGTCAATGGATTCTGCAGTGTGGTCTTATCAGGTTTAAGGGAAATATTCCCAATGTGTAATTAATTTAAAGATTTTAATGCTAGAGTTAAGTGACGATGACTTTATTCTCGTGCAGTTGAAGTTCTTCAAATTAATTTCCAAGCAGTTTTTTCAATGTTAAATTTTTTTCCAGATTGTGGAAATTGTACAAAGTTGGAAAGTCTTTGCAAATAATACTGGGGTTGTTTGAATTTGTGGCTATTTGTATGACTTCAAAATTGCTAATTCCTGGAAAGAATTGACAGGCTAAATGGCTAAATGAAAACTCACAACGCGTCTGATTGGAAAGGTAATCTTTCATTTAATGTGATGATTTATTTAATAAGAAAATGCATTTTTTAATGTTTCTTGTGAAAAGTATATATTGTGTCCTTGAGGTTAAGAAGAAGAACATCAACATCCGAAAGGAACATAGACATGTAGAAAGTTTTCCTATTTAATAAAAAGTTAAAAGTTGATAAATGGGATTTAAAAAGTCTGCTTTTCTGTGATAAAGTTACACACAAACATGACAAATCACCAACAACGGTTGTCTTATGATACACTACACATAAAGCACTTTAAAGGTCTTTAATTTACAGAGAGCCAACACGAGGAAGCGCTTCACAACAAAGAAAAACGTCTCTTTAATGGGATGAAACCTCAAGTAGAACTGGGCTCTAGGTGGGCGCCATCACCAGCGTCCTGACAGATGAGTCAAGTTAGTGACTCAAGTTATGTGTTAATGGAACATAAATGCATACAGATGGAGGAGAGCGGAGCTCAGTGCATCATGGGAAGTCCTCCAGCAGTCTAGGATTATAGCAGCATAACTAGAGACTGGTCCAAGGCAGGCCTGAGCCAGCACTAACTATAAGACTTATCAAAAAGGAAAGTTTTACGCCTCCTCTTAAATATAGAGAGGGTGTCTGCCCCCCTGATTAAACCTGAAGATGATTCACCAGGAGAGGAGCCTGATAGATGAAGGCTCTGCCTCCCGTTGGACTCCTGGAGACTCGAGGAACCAGTAAACCTTCATTCTGAGTGAACTGGGACTTTTGGGGACATAGTTCTTGTTGACGTGTGAAAGCTGCTTCTGGACCAGCAGGTGTCAGTGTAGACTGCTGAATCTGATCAGACCTCTTCTGCAGTCAAAGCTGGTCCTTCAGTGTCATTCGTTCACCTCACTATTCATTTCACAACCCTCATCATATTTATAGTAAACAACATCACCTGGTTCATCTTGACTGACTGCAGTTCAGAGGTGATCTATCATGATGTAAGGCAGGCTTGTTATTTCCACCTAAACCTATTACTGACAGCGTCTTAAAGGTTTTTATTGTCATCATTCTCTACAGTTCCTCCTGAACATGATCTATCAGATTTATCATGTAGTTTTTCAATCAAACAAGAGGAAATAATGCAAGAAGGGGCAGTTTTTCAGTTAAACCCTGTATTATGTATGTATGATAGTGTGTGTGATTCCTTGTTTATTGTATAGTTATTGTTTCTGTCTGCTGATTGTGTTCCTGTTTAATGAATTCTCAGGTCTGGAAAGGAGATCTTAATTATCTAAACGAGACTGAATAAATGAATATTAAATAACAAAAAAATAAAAAGGCTGTGATGAACAGTGGTGGACGAAACTAATGTGAGTTATATTGCATATGAAGTTTAAATTTCAAGTGTTGTTAGGTAATAATTTGTGATGTTGCTGAGACATGATATATTTTTATTTAGATATTTTTATTACTACTGCATAAACAAAACAAATTAAGCTAATAAATAAAGTTCTGTCATATTTCAAACTCGAATCTTCTTTGAAATTAGTGGGAACAATATTTACTATTTAATTTCATCCCCTCTCTATCAAAGAGTGGATGAGGAGCACATTATTATCGTATGACATAAACATTATTTATAAGGTGAATTATCCAGCAGCTTGTCCAACTGATGGCATCCTGTTATTATAAAAACCCCGAGACACACTGCAGCACTTGTCTTTTCTTCTATTGTTTTATTGCTGCGTGTGGTTCCTACCGCAGCTGAACTATGAATAATACATACAATAAGACATTATTGAACTCTCATAAATGTTCATTAAAAAGACTCAAAATCTAAATTTCCTATTGGTATTCATTAGAGACACGATATGAAAGTCTGACACAAATGACAAATGATTCATCTTACAGCTTCAACTGTAAGTTAAACAGGTTTAATATGTTTGTGTTCATGTCTGATATGAGACATCTGATGAGTCAAATGAACATTAGTTTTATGACTCAAATAAAGACCAGAGAGAACTTCAAATGTGATGGTTTCACTTTATTTATAAATCAATTACTTCAGCATTTCATGTTTTATTTTACAACTAAACTTGTCTGCACAAAACTTTCTACACTTCACTACTTTAGATTTAAAAATGATGTCCAATATTTCACAACATTCAGTACTTAATTCATGCTTTTCATTACTCATATAAATATCAATACAGCTGCATATTCTCACAGAAGCAGAAATTGGCCCAAAATGCTGCTGAGTCTCCGAGAGAGATCACAAGGCATTCTGGGAATTAAAAAGGCAGCTGATCAGTGAAACATTTCTGTACATTTATCAATGTTTCTATGAAAACAGGCACAAAGTCTCAAAGATCTTTTCTCCACAGTGACATATTTACGTTTTCTGTTGAGCCTTTCTGCATCTGTAGTTCACGCAGGGAAAGTGTATCCACTCCCTCCAGGAAACTGTGATTTTACAATTGCAATAATTTATACAAATGTAAGAAATCCCTCCAATATTTGCGAGAGACAATTTTGCTAAATTACTGCAATTTTTCCACATGAAATGTCCAAATCAACAGATTAGGGCGCTCCTTTAACTTTTCAGGCTGCTGCAGACTTCTTTTATTCCATCCTTTCATTTGTCAGCTTATGTTTTTGCATATTCCTTCTCTTTCTCATTCTGCTTGTACACATTATTTAAAGCAGATTTTCCTCTTTGATTTATTTAACTCTCTGCTCATTGTCTTCCATCTGTTCCAGAAAAATCCTCAACTCTTATCTTTCAATTACAGGTTTGTATTTTTGTGTCCAAACGCGTCTCATTCGCCTCCCGTCTTGCTTCTGTTCACTGTTCACACAGTGGTCACAGAAAGCAGAGGGTTGTATATCTTCTTTCCATCTGGAGACCTTGAGCCATGAGCCAGCAGCTCCTGGATGGTGATCCAGTTGTCGAGGATGCGGCGGTTCCTCTTCTTCATGATCTTCTTCTGGCTCATTAACAGGATGTTGTTGCTGGGGGAGCTCTGTCGGGGGTGAGGCTGGGATGAACAAGGGTCTTCAGCGCCCCCTGCTGATGATGAAGGGTCCCTGGAAAAGAAACCAAAGAGTCATCTGATTTAGACACTGATGTATGTTGTCATCTAAAGGTTGTACTTACAGTGACTGGGTGATAAGGGGTTTTCATGTTGGCACACTGTGTGCACTTCAACGCACCACGTGTCATGTGTACATGAGGTACGTGTATATTTACCTTTGACTAATGTCATCATGTATTTTGCATTGCGGAAATCTAACAAGGAAGAAGAGAATGAAGATGATCAGGAAGAAGAAAAGGAAGAGGAGCAGGAAGAAGAGAAGGAAGAAGAGCAGGAAGAAGAGAAGGAAGAGTAGCAGGAAGAAGAGAAGGAAGATGAGCAGGAAGATGAGAAGGAAGAGTAGCAGGAAGAAGAGAAGGAAGAGGAGCAGGAAGAAGAGAAGGAAGAGGAGCAGGAAGGGAAGCAGGAAGAGGAGCAGGAAGGGAAGCAGGAAGAAAAGAAGGAAGAAGAGAAGGAAGAAGAGCAGGAAGAAGAGAAGGGAGAGTAGCAGGAAGAAGAGAAGGAAGGCGCACAGGAAGGGGAGCAGGAAGAAGAGAAGGAAGAGGAGCAGGAAGAAGAGCAGGAAGAAGAGAAAGAAGAGGAGCAGGAAGAAGAGCAGGAAGAAGAGAAGGAAGAGGAGCAGGAAGAAGAGAAGGATGAGGAGCAGGAAGAAAAGAGGGAAGGGGAGCAGGAAGATGAGCAGGAAGAAGAGAAGGAAGCAGAGAAGCAGGAAGAAGAGAAGGAAAAGGAGCAGGAAGAGAAGCCGATAAGCAGGAAGAGGAGCAAGAAGAGCAGGAAGATGAGCAAGAAGAGGAGCAGGAAGAGAAGCCGAGGAGCAGGAAGAAGAGCAGGAAGGGAAGCAGGAAGAGGAGCAAGAAGAGCAGGAAGATGAGCAAGAAGAGGAGCAGGAGAAGAAGCCGAGGAGCAGGAAGAAGAGCAGGAAGAGGAGCAGGAAGAGGAGCAATATGAGCAGGAAGAAGAGCAGGAAGGGGAGCAGGAAGAAGAGAAGGAAGAAGAGAAGGAAGAGGAGAAGGAAGAGGAGCAGGAAGAAGAGCAGGAAGGGAAGCAGGAAGAGGAGCAAGAAGAGCAGGAAGATGAGCAAGAAGAGGAGCAGGAGAAGAAGCCGATGAGCAGGAAGAAGAGCAGGAAGAGGAGCAGGAAGAGGAGCAAGACGAGCAGGAAGAAGAGCAGGAAGGGGAGCAGGAAGAAGAGAAGGAAGAAGAGAAGGAAGAGGAGAAGGAAGAGGAGCAGGAAGGGGAGAAGGAATGGTAGAAGTAAGAGGAGCAGGAAGAGGAGCACGAAGAGCAGGAAGGGGAACAGAAAGAAGAGAAGGAAGGGGCTCCCATAGTTGCTGTCACATCTTCAGCTATTCTAAAATTACTTAGCTAACACTGAACACGTGAGAGAAGTCAGTCTGGGCCCTCACCCTTCCTATAGATCAGCAGCTGGGTGTGTTTACCTGTCTCCTCTGAGGTAGTCCAGGCGGCTCTGCATCATGAACTCTCTTCTTCGTCGGTACTCTCTGGCTCTCAGCAGCTGCTGCTTCCTCTCCTCTTTGCTCCAGTATCGGCCCTGTTGGAGCGCAGTTTGGAGAATGTTTATTGCTGGTTTAAAGTAGTAAAGTCTCACACTGTGTAATCAATGCTGTGCTAGCAAGGTGTGCATATGACAGCTTCAGCTTAATTTGTACCAGTTCTTCATTCATAATCTGTTCTCTGTTCCTCTACCTGTTTCATCTCACTGGCAGCGTCGTCGTCAGTCGTCATGCCACTGCGTTCCTCTCTGATCTTCATGGCTCTGGCCTTCAGCAGACGATCTCTGACGGGCCGCTTCGCCACATAGCGAGTGCCATCACTGCGGATCTTCACCTGAACAAACACACAGGTCACAAGTGTCTTGTCTTGGTTTCCTTCTGAAGCAGTAAGAGTATAAAGGAGGATTTCTACTCTTCTCTCTTACAATAACACAACTCAAAGAGCTTTGTAGACCCATAATGACAAAGTGAAAACATGTTTATAGAAATCTTTGCAAATGTTCTGAAAATCTGAAAAGTGAAATCTCCAGTAAAAGTTTTTGCTGTGGCACCACATGCTGTTTGCTTTATTGAATGTAGATTCAATTCACAATACAATAATGTGAAGCAGTCTCTTTCCGAAGACAATTTGGATGAATTATCTGGTCATATCACCACAATACAATTTCACAAAATGTTATATAATATGATGATCTATAATAATTGAATTCATCGTTATGGGTTCATATTACTAAAAGCAGCTTTTTTGAAATCTGTCTGGACCTTTTCATGAATAAAACACTGTAGTGTGTGTGTGTATTGTCAGACTGTGTCAGGTATTCACTGGTGTTTAGTTTACTGTACTCTACCTCAACAGACAAACACACAGACAGAGTAGAAAAGGTTCAGGATTGTCTCCTTAATGAGAGAAGGCCTCATTTTTACCTTCCACTCCATGCGTTGTGGGGAGGCGGTTGGTGACGAATGTGTCAGGCTGAGCGGTAAAGCCAGTCCTAACCGGGAGGCTCTGCGATGATCTTCCAGACTGCAGGGGGCGCTGTTTATACTCCTGGGGCTGGCTGGGCTGCTGTTGCCTGTACCCCTCCCTCTCTCCTCGTCCTCTGCTCTCGCTCTGTCTCTCACGCGCTCCAGTGGATCCACCGAGCCCTCCGAGGGCAGCGTCATGCAGCTGTGGTAGTGATCTACAGCCCTGGCGTGGCTATGGTGCCGCCGGGTCAAGTAGGGGCTGGACTCTGCACTTCCACCTCCTGGCTTGTCAGTAGCTCCACCTGCAACAGTAATAAATATCAGTCAAATATAGTGAATAAAGCATTAAATGTGACTATATTCAGTGGAACAAACACATTTTACAGACGTCACAGTGAGAGCACGAGTATGTTTTCCTCTCATGTATCAGCAGACATTCATTAACCAGCAACATTTGAAAAACCTTCAAGCTCGTTCAAAAACACTTTCTCTTGTTCTACTTCATCAATCCACAAAAAAAATATTCTAACCCATTACCGACGAACGAGGTATGAAACTGTTAAATTGATTTCATTTGTAGTATGCTCGGCCAGGTTTAGCTGGTTTCTGAGTTTGGAAAACATAAGTAGCTTAATAGCATTGCTAATAGCATCCTGTCATGCTCTATCAAATCAAATCAAATTTTATTTATATAGCCCAAAATCACAAAATACATTTGTCTCAGAGGGCTTTACAATCTGTACAAGGAGTGACACCCTCTGTCCTTAGACCCTTGATTAATGAGGAAAAACTTGCCCACCAAAAAAACCTTTTAACAGGGAAAAAGGTGGAAGAAACCTCAGGAAGAGCCACAGAGGAGGGATCCCTCTCCCAGGACAGACGTGCAATGATGTCACATGTACAGAACAAATCAACAAACACATATTGTACATCATCATCATCAAAAAGGAAAGTCTTAAGACCACTCTTAGCTCTGGCTCCCAATCTACTTTTAGACACTATAGGAACCACAAGGAACCCACCATCCTGGGAGCGCAATGTTCTAGTGGGGTGGTAAGGTACTATGAGCTCTTTTAGATATGATGGTGCCTGACCATGAAGAGCTTTGTAAGTTAGGAGAAGAATTTTAAATTATATTCTAGATTTAACGGGTAGCCAATGCAAGGAAGCCAAAATGGGAGAGATGTGATCTCTGATCTTGGTTCCTGTCAGAACACGTGCAGCAGCGTTCTGAATCAGCTGCAAACTCTTAAGAGACTTATTAGAGCAGCCTGATAGCAAAGAGTTACAATAGTCCAGCCTAGAAGTAACAAATGCATGGACTAGTTTTTCTGCATCCGCTTGAGAAATGATGCGTCTGATTTTGGCAATGTTGCGTAGGTGGAAGAATGCAGTCCTCGAAAGTTGTTTTATATAGTTATTAAAGGACAAGTCTTGATCAAAAACAACGCCAAGATTTTTTACGGTGGAGCTGGAGGCCAGGGTGATCCCATCTAAGGCTAAATCTCTGGAAAGACAGTTTCTGAGGTGTTTGGGTCCTATTACGAGAACTTCAGTTTTATCTGAATTTAGCATCAGAAAATTGTGGGTCAGCCAATTTTTATGTCCTTAATGCATGTTTGGAGTTTAATTAAGTGATGGGTTTCATCAGGCTTGATCGATAAATATAATTGGGTGTTGTTGGCATAACAGTGAAAGTTAATTGAATGATTCCTAATAATGTTCCCTAGAGGAAGCATATATAAACTGAATAGAAGTGGCCCTAATACAGAACCTTGTGGGACTCCATGAGAAACTTTGGTTTGCATAGAGGATTCATCATTAACATCTAAAAAAGAGAAGTTGTGTACCATACCGTCATTATTGTACAATACAATAAATGTATAATAAAACAAAATGTATACAAAATCTGTGTGACATTTTAAGCTATGGAAATCGTCAACTGTGGCCCACACTCCAGCACAGAAGGTGGCGGTAATACTCCTTAAGCACTAATTGCCACTGGACATTAGACAAAAGAAGAAGAAGACCATTAGGCAGGATTCACTAACAGGGTAAAATGAGACTAAAACATGACACGTCTGCATCAGCTCCCTCCTCTGTTGGCTTCAGAAATTCGCTCATGAAGACATTGCAAATGTCAAAATATATTTTTTTGACTATTGTCCGTTTTAAGAAGAGTAATGACTGACTTTAGGTTGCTGTTTTTTTTTAAGTAGAAGTGTGTACCCGTTGTACTCTGTTGTTCTATAAGTAAAATATATAATCAGAACTTTTTCATGTGGCTGAAAATGACGGACAACCAGAACTTGAACCATTTGTTTTCTCTGGTTGAAAGTTCCAGTTTCTAGTCTTCAAAAGTCAGAGTTAGCAAATGATTCATCTGTAGAAACATGCATTTCATACCTGTGCTGGAGCCCCGCCCTCCATCAGCCACGCCCCTTCTTGAAGATGACCCCGCCTCTCTGGACAGAGACCTGATGATGTAATAAACACGTCGTTTTGACCTGTGCTATTTAAACCTATGTGATCAAGTTAAGTTACACTAAAATATATGAAAATAAAAACATGAAGACCTGAACTTGGAGGGCACAGAGGAGGCGGAGCTTGAGCCATGTGCCACATATCCATTGGCTGTCTCGTATTTCCTGTATGAGTTCGGGGAGAAGGGGGGGTTCAAGCGGCGTCTATCTCGGTCCTGGTTCTGCCCATGATGCCGCGGAGTGAGTGGGGAGTTCAGAGGGGGGAGGCGAGCGAGGGGGAGGAGAAGAGGAGGAGATACCAGTCGTCTTCCTCCATCCTCCTCCTCCTCTTCTTGGAGTGGCGGGATCTGCTCGGTGCTGCGGCAGCTCTCGCCTCCGGTGTTGTAGGCGCTCGTGCTGTCTTTGTCGTCTGAGCGCTCGCGCTCTGGGAGCTCGTTGATGGCCGACAGCTCGTGACGATGAGGGTCGTCTTCATCATCATTATCCAAACCTACAAGGACAGAGTTTTATTTAAGAAGATGAACAAACATCCCCTCCAAACATGAATATAAAATACTCCTTCACTGTTAAATCCATTATCGGTCTATGTACACTGGAGGTTTCCACATCACACTTCAGTTACTGGCTCCAAAAATCACTCCTTTTCAAAAAAAATTTAAATATCACAATTTCTGTCATTGTAAATTGGGTTATGACTCACAGTTTCATGTATACTAAACTCATCAGTCAGTTATGGTTACCTGCATCAGAAGGGCCAAGTTGCCCGGCTCCAGCTGCCACCGTCTCCTCCTCCATCATCCAAGCTTTCAGACACCGCTCTCTGAGCTGCTGCATCTTCTGAGCTCGCAGAATGTTGCGACACTTGAACTCCAGGTGGCGCAGCTCCTCCTCGATCAGTGCCATCTCGTGCTCGCTCAGAGGTTCATTGCAGTTTGTGTCCAGCACTGAGGCGGAAGGAGCATGCTCCTCTCCTTCCTCCTCTGCCTCCTTTCTCTCCCTCCGGTCTTTTGCTTCAAAGCCGTCTCTTTCATTCTTCGCTGCTTCCTTCTGCTTTTCATTACGCCTCTCGTACTGACACCTGACCTCCAGCAGCTCCTGGTATCGCTGGCAATCCTCTTCCGTCAGGCCCGGCATCATCATCGTCATGGTCAGAGGGGTCAGGTGGTGATGGTAGTACTGCAGGTCAAAGGTCAGACATTACAGTAGTACATTACTTTTCAAATGTCAATATGACAACAGCAATGACAACACATGCAGTGGACGGCACGCAGGACCACAGCAGCAGCCACAGTCCACGAGAACCTGCTGGACGAGAGAGTTTAGTTAGTAACATGAGACAGAGAGAGAGAGGTAACAAATGCATGGACTAGTTTTTCTGCGTCCGCTTGAGATATGATGCGTCTGATTTTGGCAATGTTATGTAGGTGGAAGAATGCAGTCCTTGAAATTTGTTTTATATAGTTATTAAAGGACAAATCCTGATCAAAGACAACTCAAAGATTCTTTATGTATCTGAACAAACAGGAAGCTGCAGGTCTGCTGCAGCTCTCAGTTCATTTAAACCAGTGCTGAAGATTTTGATTTATATCACTGGCTTGTAACTTTTCTCCTGTTTTATGTTATTCTATTTTTTAGATTATTTTTATTTAATTTTATCTAAATCTCTTTCTTTTACATTTTGTCATGATGGCCTTTATGCTTTTTGAATGTGAAATGTTTTGTGCTTTTTTATGTTGAAATGTGCTGTACTAATAAACTTGCCTTAAAACAGCTTCTCACTGTGGTTTTTATCAAACATACAGGAGGAAATCGACGTGTTTTTAGTAGTTTTTTGACAACAACAGAGGTCCATAAAGGAATACTGCAGGAATACTGCAGATGAGTTCATTGTTGGTTTGGATTCTAATGAGAAGAAAAATATAGAAAATCAACAGACTGATCCTTTAATGAGACCTCATTTGAATGTACCTTGTGGTGGTGAGGGCTGTATGCTGCTCCTCCTGTTCCTCCTCCAGCCCAGTCCAGGCTGGGGAGGGAGTCGGAGCTGAGCTGCAGCTCTCGCAGGTGGAGGAAAGGAGGCGTGATGTCTCCTCGGCCATGCCCAGAGCTGGGGCTGGGCCTGGGGCTCGGGCCCAGGCCGGGGCTGGGGCGAGGACTGGGCCTGGGTGCAGGAGACAGGGAAGGAGGGATTTACTGAGATATAGATTTTACTTTACTAACTCTGGGAGATTGACTGTGCTCCTACCTGGGACTTGGTCCCGGTCTGAACTTCCTGGTGCTGCCAGGCGTGTTGGTAGTGTTGGTGTTGCAGGCACTGGTCTGATCACCCAGTAGGTCATGCTCAGACAACTCCTCGTAGCGCGTGCTGTCGTCGGTGCGGCCGACTCCGCTGTCCAGCTCCTGGCTGTTGGACAGCAGTGGAGTCAGGCTCAGCAGAGGAGGGAGGGGGATGGGTGGCTCTCTGTCCTCCTTGTCTCCCTTCTCTCCTTCATCCCCTTCTTCTTCATCATCTTCTTCCTTGTCGTCCACCTCATTGCCTGCGCACTCTCTGCTTTCTCCTTCTCCTCCTGGGCAAGCCAGGCCCTCTCCTCCTCCACGGCGGAGGCAGGAGTAACCAGAGAGGTGTGAGGAGGTAAGGGAGCATGAGGAGGCCTGAGGGTTTGGAGGGTAGTAGCCTCCTTGCAGAGTCAGCTCCATGTCCTCCTCCGGATCCACAGGGTTGTCATTCTGAGAGGGAGACATTGAAATTATTGGACAGAATAAGGTAAACACACCAACCAGGTGGAGATGTGGAGTTTGGCGGCCATGCGGTAGTCTCCAGCTGGAAGTAGTCTCCATCCACGTGGCAGATGAGAAAGCCCTCAATTCAACAGAAAAGCAGGACAGTCTCATACAAACGTGTGTGTGTGTGATATACATGTGTGTGACCTTGGCAGAAGAAACTAGGTCATGCAGGATAAATATCTACTTCATTTCTTGTCATGTCATCCATCTCTGATGTGCCCCCTCTGTATGTCTTCAGCAGGTTTCCTTTTATAAAATACAGTCTGTCTGTCTGTCTGTCACCATAAATATGGAACCACTGCAGTGTTTATTACCTGCAGCAGAGCTACAAATGTGAAATTCATCCTGAAGGTGGCGCTACAGGAAGCATCAGAATGATTCACATCAACAGGCTTCATCTCACCATCATTTGTCTACTGCTAACACACACACACACACACACACACACACACTTTCTCTCTCTGTCTGTCTCTCTCTGTCTGTCTCTCTCTCTCTCTCTCTCTCTAGCTCTCTGTCTGTCTCTCTCTCGGTCTCTCTCTCTCTCTCTGTCTCTCTGTCTCTCTCTTGCTCTCTGTCTGTCTCTCTCTCTCTCTCTCTGTCTCTCTCTCTCTCTCTCTCTGTCTTTCTCTCTCTGTCTCTCTCTCTCTCTATCTCTTATCACTGTCACTTCCTGTTTTGTTATTTGCTTCGTCGATAACACATCCATCATCTGTTGTTCTGTCGTTAGAAGCAGATCTGACCGACAGCTCATTTATTTGGTTGGTGTGTATGAAAGCACACACACACACACACACACACACACACACACACACACTTTCTCTCTCTGTCTGTCTCTCTCTGTCTGTCTCTCTCTCTCTCTCTCTCTCTAGCTCTCTGTCTGTCTCTCTCTCGGTCTCTCTCTCTCTCTCTGTCTCTCTGTCTCTCTCTTGCTCTCTGTCTGTCTCTCTCTCTCTCTCTCTGTCTCTCTCTCTCTCTCTCTCTGTCTTTCTCTCTCTGTCTCTCTCTCTCTCTATCTCTTATCACTGTCACTTCCTGTTTTGTTATTTGCTTCGTCGATAACACATCCATCATCTGTTGTTCTGTCGTTAGAAGCAGATCTGACCGACAGCTCATTTAGTTGGTTGGTGTGTATGAAAGCACACACACACACACACACACACACACACTACACACATTTCACATTTATCAGTCAATGTTTGTGGATCCGTGTGTGTGTTTTAACTGACATATATGAACATGCTGTGTTGCAATTCCTCCACTGTCAGCAGAAGTGGACACACTCTGGGACCTGCTGTCATACTGGGAACATTATTCATGTGTGTGGGTGTGTGTAGCACCGCACATGCAGAGTACACACACAACATGTACGTTAAGCACACCAGGCTGGTTGTGTGAGCAGACTGAAGATGCAGAGCATTAGTTTATTTAATAGATGTCGACCATTGTAACTGATTACTAATATATAAAATTACTTACTACTTAGCTTACATTTACTTGTAATGGAGTGTTTTTATTCTGCTTTACAAAAGTTAAAGACACCACAAGTAATGAACTCCTGTATAAAGGAGGTGAAACTAAACTGCTAAAATGAAGTATCGATGTTTACCTGCAGTCTGTGTTACCTGTGTACTCATATCATGTCGTGTCAGTCGTGTTGTGTTGTGTCAGTCGTGTTGTGTCATATCATGTCATGTTGTATCATGTCGTGTCGTATCATGTTGTGTCATATCATGTTGTGTCGTTTCAGTCGTGTTGTGTCATATCGTGTCGTATCATGTTGCGTCATATCATGTTGTGTCGTGTCATGTCATGTTGTGTCATATCATGTCGTGTCGTGTTGTGTCGTATCATGTTGCGTCATATCATGTTGTGTCGTGTCATGTCGTGTTGTGTCATATCATGTCGTGTCGTGTTGTGTCGTATCATGTTGCGTCATATCATGTTGTGTCGTGTCATGTCGTGTTGTGTCATATCGTGTCGTGTCGTGTTGTGTCATATCATGTCGTATCATCGTATCGTATCATGTCGTGCCATGTCGTGTTGTGTCATATCGTGTCGTGTTGTGTCATATCATGTCGTATCATCGTATCGTATCATGTCGTGCCATGTCGTGTTGTGTCATATCATGTCGTGTCGTGTTGTGTCATATCATGTCGTATCATCGTATCGTATCATGTCGTGCCATGTCGTGTCGTGTCATGCCGTGTTGTGCCGTGTCGTATTGTGTTGTGTCATGTCGTGTTGTATCGTATTGTGTCGTGTTGTATCGTATCATGTCGTGTCGTGTTGTATCATATCGTATCATGTCATGTCATGTTGTGTTGTATCGTATCATGTCGTGTCGTGTTGTATCATATCGTATCATGTCATGTCATGTTGTGTTGTATCGTATCATGTCGTGTCGTGTTGTATCGTATCATGTCATGTCATGTCGTGTTGTATCGTATCGTGTCATGTCATGTCGTGTTGTGTTGTGTCATGTCATGTTATGTCGTGTTGTATCGTATCATGTCATGTCATGTCGTGTTGTATCGTGTCGTGTCGTGTCGTGTCGTGTCGTGTCGTGTCGTGTCGTATCATGTCATGTCGTGTCATATCATGTCCGGGCGTGTTATGTCGTGTTGTGTCGTGTCGTGTTGTGTTGTGTCATGTCATGTCATGTTATGTCGTGTTGTAGCATGTCATGTCGTGTCGTGTCGTGTCGTGTCGTGTCGTGTCGTGTCGTGTCGTGTCGTGTCGTGTCGTGTCCTGTCCTGTCCTGTCCTGTCCTGTCCTGTCCTGTCCTGTCGTGTCGTGTCGTGTCGTGTCGTGTCGTGTCGTGTCGTGTCATGTTATGTCGTGTTGTGTCATGTCATGTTATGTCGTGTTGTGTCATGTCATGTCATGTCATGTTATGTCGTGTCATGTCATGTCATGTCGTGTTGTGTCATGTCATGTCATGTCGTGTCATGTCGTGTCGTGTCGTGTCATGTCGTGTCGTGTCGTGTCGTGTCATGTCGTGTCGTGTCATGTCGTGTTGTGTCATGTCATGTCATGTCATGTCATGTCATGTCATGTCATGTCATGTTGTGTCATGTCATGTCATGTCATGTCGTGTCATGTCGTGTCATGTCATGTCATGTTATGTCGTGTTGTGTCATGTCATGTCATGTTGTGTCATGTCATGTCATGTCATGTTATGTCGTGTCATGTCATGTCGTGTCATGTCGTGTCATGTCGTGTTGTGTCATGTCATGTCGTGTCGTGTCATGTCGTGTCGTGTCGTGTCGTGTCGTGTCGTGTCGTGTCATGTCGTGTCGTGTTGTGTCATGTCATGTCATGTCATGTCATGTCATGTCATGTCATGTCATGTTGTGTCATGTCATGTCATGTCATGTCATGTCATGTCATGTCGTGTCATGTCGTGTTGTGTCATGTCATGTCGTGTCATGTCGTGTCGTGTCATGTTATGTCGTGTTGTGTCATGTCATGTCATGTCATGTTATGTCTATCATGTCGTGTCGTGTCATGTCGTGTTGTGTCATGTCATGTCATGTCGTGTCGTGTCGTGTCGTGTCGTGTCGTGTCGTGTCGTGTCGTGTCATGTCATGTCGTGTTGTGTCATGTCATGTCGTGTTGTGTCATGTCATGTCATGTCATGTCGTGTCATGTCGTGTCGTGTCGTGTCATGTCGTGTCATGTTATGTCGTGTTGTGTCATGTCATGTCATGTCATGTCATGTTATGTCATGTCATGTCATGTTATGTCGTGTTGTGTCATGTCATGTCATGTCGTGTTGTGCCATGTCATGTCATGTTATGTCGTGTTGTGTAATGTCATGTCATGTCGTGTCATGTCGTGTCGTGTCATGTTATGTCGTGTTGTGTCATGTCATGTCATGTCGTGTCGTGTTGTGTAATGTCATGTCATGTCGTGTCATGTCGTGTCATGTTATGTCGTGTTGTGTCATGTCATGTCATGTCGTGTCATGTCGTGTTGTGTCATGTCATGTCATGTCGTGTCATGTCGTGTCATGTCATGTTATGTCGTGTTGTAGCATGTCATGTTATGTCGTGTTGTGTCATGTCATGTCGTGTCATGTCATGTCGTGTCATGTAATGTCATGTCATGTCGTGTCATGTCATGTCGTGTCATGTCATGTCGTGTCATGTCGTGTCATGTCGTGTTGTGTCATGTCATGTCATGTTATGTCGTGTTGTGTCATGTCATGTCATGTCATGTCATGTCGTGTCATGTCGTGTCATGTCGTGTCATGTCGTGTCATGTCGTGTCATGTCATGTCATGTCATGTCATGTCATGTCATGTCGTGTCATGTCGTGTCATGTTATGTCGTGTCATGTCATGTTATGTCGTGTTGTGTTGTGTCATGTCATGTCATGTCATGTCGTGTCATGTCGTGTTGTGTCATGTCATGTCGTGTCGTGTCATGTTATGTCGTGTTGTGTTGTGTCATGTCATGTCATGTCATGTCATGTTATGTCGTGTTGTGTCATGTCATGTTATGTCGTGTTGTGTCATGTCATGTCATGTCATGTCATGTCATGTCGTGTCACGTCGTGTCATGTCGTGTCATGTCGTGTCATGTCATGTCATGTCATGTCATGTCATGTCATGTCATGTCGTGTCATGTCATGTCATGTCATGTCATGTCGTGTCATGTCATGTCATGTCATGTCATGTCGTGTTGTGTCATGTCATGTCATGTTATGTCGTGTTGTGTCATGTCATGTCATGTCGTGTCATGTCGTGTCATGTCGTGTCGTGTCATGTCATGTTATGTCGTGTTGTGTCATGTCATGTCGTGTCATGTCGTGTCGTGTCATGTTATGTCGTGTTGTGTCATATCATGTCATGTCGTGTCATGTCATGTCGTGTCATGTCGTGTCATGTCGTGTCATGTCGTGTCATGTCATGTCATGTCGTGTTGTGTCATGTCATGTTATGTCGTGTTGTGTCATGTCATGTCATGTCATGTCATGTCGTGTCATGTCGTGTCATGTCATGTCATGTCATGTCATGTCGTGTCGTGTCGTGTCATGTCATGTCATGTCATGTCATGTTATGTCGTGTCATGTCATGTTATGTCGTGTCATGTCATGTCATGTCGTGTCATGTCGTGTCATGTCGTGTCATGTCGTGTCATGTCGTGTCATGTCGTGTCATGTCGTGTCGTGTCATGTTATGTCGTGTTGTGTCATGTCATGTCATGTCGTGTCGTGTCGTGTCGTGTCGTGTCGTGTCGTGTCGTGTCGTGTCGTGTCGTGTCATGTCATGTCGTGTCATGTTATGTCGTGTTGTGTCATGTCATGTCGTGTCGCGTCATGTTATGTCGTGTTGTGTCATGTAATGTCAAGTCATGTCATGTTATGTCGTGTTGTGTCATGTCATGTCGTGTTGTGTCATGTAATGTCAAGTCATGTCATGTTATGTCGTGTTGTGTCATGTCATGTCGTGTTGTGTCATGTCATGTCTTGTCATGTCGTGTCGTGTCGTGTCGTGTCGTGTCGTGTCATGTTATGTCATGTCATGTCATGTCGTGTTGTGTCATGTCATGTTATGTCGTGTTGTGTCATGTCATGTCATGTCATGTCATGTCATGTTATGTCGTGTTGTGTCATGTCATGTCATGTTATGTCGTGTTGTGTCATGTCATGTCGTGTCGTGTCGTGTCGTGTCATGTCATGTTATGTCGTGTTGTGTCATGTCATGTCATGTCATGTTATGTCGTGTTGTGTCATGTCATGTCATGTCATGTTATGTCGTGTTGTGTCATGTCATGTCATGTCATGTTATGTCGTGTTGTGTCATGTCATGTCATGTCGTGTCATGTCGTGTCGTGTCATGTCATGTCGTGTTGTGTCATGTCATGTCATGTCATGTTATGTCGTGTTGTGTCATGTCATGTCATGTCATGTTATGTCGTGTTGTGTCATGTCATGTCATGTCATGTTATGTCGTGTTGTGTCATGTCATGTCATGTCGTGTCATGTCGTGTCGTGTCATGTTATGTCGTGTTGTGTCATGTCATGTCATGTCATGTTATGTCGTGTTGTGTCATGTCGTGTAGTGTCATGTTATGTCGTGTTGTGTCATGTCATGTCATGTCATGTTATGTCGTGTTGTGTCATGTCATGTCATGTCATGTTATGTCGTGTTGTGTCATGTCATGTCATGTCATGTTATGTCGTGTTGTGTCATGTCATGTCATGTCGTGTCATGTCGTGTCGTGTCATGTTATGTCGTGTTGTGTCATGTCATGTCATGTCATGTTATGTCGTGTTGTGTCATGTCATGTCATGTCATGTTATGTCGTGTTGTGTCATGTCATGTCATGTCATGTTATGTCGTGTTGTGTCATGTCATGTCATGTCGTGTCATGTCGTGTCGTGTCATGTTATGTCGTGTTGTGTCATGTCATGTCATGTCATGTTGTGTCATGTCGTGTCGTGTCATGTTATGTCGTGTTGTGTTGTGTCATGTCATGTTATGTCGTGTTGTAGCATGTCGTGTCATGTCGTGTCGTGTCATGTCATGTCATGTTATGTCGTGTCATGTCGTGTCATGTCGTGTCATGTTATGTCGTGTCATGTCGTGTCATGTCATGTCGTGTTGTGTCATGTCAAGTCATGTCATGTTATGTCGTGTTGTGTCATGTCATGTCGTGTTGTGTCATGTCATGTCGTGTCATGTCGTGTCATGTCGTGTTGTGTCATGTCATGTTATGTCGTGTTGTGTCATGTCATGTCATGTCATGTTATGTCGTGTTGTGTCATGTCATGTCATGTCATGTTATGTCGTGTTGTGTCATGTCATGTCGTGTCATGTCGTGTCGTGTCATGTCATGTTATGTCGTGTTGTGTCATGTTATGTCGTGTTGTGTCATGTCATGTCATGTCATGTTATGTCGTGTTGTGTCATGTCATGTCGTGTCATGTCGTGTCGTGTCATGTTATGTCGTGTTGTGTCATGTCATATCATGTCGTGTCATGTCGTGTTGTGTCATGTCATGTCATGTCATGTCGTGTCATGTCATGTTATGTCGTGTTGTAGCATGTTATGTTATGTCGTGTTGTGTCATGTCATGTCATGTCATGTCGTGTCATGTAATGTCATGTCATGTCATGTCATGTCATGTCATGTCATGTCGTGTCATGTCGTGTCGTGTCGTGTCGTGTCATGTTATGTCGTGTTGTGTCATGTCATGTCATGTCGTGTCGTGTCGTGTCATGTTATGTCGTGTTGTGTTGTGTCATGTCATGTTATGTCGTGTTGTAGCATGTCGTGTCATGTCGTGTCATGTCATGTTATGTCGTGTAGTGTCATGTCATGTCATGTCATGTCATGTCGTGTTGTGTCATGTCATGTCATGTTATGTCGTGTTGTGTAATGTCATGTCATGTCATGTCGTGTTGTGTGATGTTATGTCGTGTTGTGTCATGTCATGTCATGTCGTGTCATGTCGTGTTGTGTCATGTCATGTCATGTCATGTCGTGTCATGTCGTGTCATGTCATGTCGTGTCATGTCATGTCGTGTCATGTCGTGTCATGTCATGTTATGTCGTGTTGTAGCATGTCATGTTATGTCGTGTCATGTCATGTCATGTTGTGTCATGTCATGTTATGTCGTGTTGTAGCATGTCATGTCGTGTCGTGTCGTGTCGTGTCATGTCGTGTCATGTCATGTTATGTCGTGTTGTGTCATGTCATGTCGTGTCATGTCGTGTCGTGTCATGTCGTGTTGTGTTGTGTCGTGTCGTGTCGTGTCGTGTCATGTCATGTCGTGTTGTGTCATGTCATGTCATGTTATGTTATGTCGTGTTGTGTCATGTCATGTCATGTCATGTTATGTCGTGTTGTGTCATGTCATGTCATGTCATGTCATGTTATGTCGTGTTGTGTCATGTCATGTCATGTCGTGTCATGTCGTGTCATGTCGTGTCGTGTCATGTCATGTTATGTCGTGTTGTGTCATGTCATGTCATGTCGTGTCGTGTCGTGTCATGTTATGTCGTGTTGTGTTGTGTCGTGTCATGTCATGTCGTGTCATGTCGTGTCATGTCATGTTATGTCGTGTTGTAGCATGTCATGTCGTGTCATGTCATGTTATGTCGTGTTGTGTCGTGTCGTGTCGTGTCATGTTATGTCGTGTTGTGTTGTGTCATGTCATGTCGTGTCATGTCGTGTCATGTCATGTTATGTCGTGTTGTAGCATGTCATGTCGTGTCATGTCATGTTATGTCGTGTCGTGTCGTGTCGTGTCGTGTCGTGTCGTGTCGTGTTGTGTCACCTCTATGTCTGGCCGAGCCAGCAGCAGGGAGAAGTTGATGCTGTCCTCTCGGGTCAAAATGGCCACGGCTTCTTCTCTGTTCTGAATATCCATTCCGTTAATCTACAAAGGATTGATCATTAGTTTATCTTTATTAGTACAATCTTTAATAAGACCACATAGGAAGTCAAACAGAAGTCATTCATGTGTGTTTACATCTAGTCTTACATACATACATACATCAGCGTCAGCAACAAACCAAACTGTCTCAGCTTTGTGAAAGTAGAATTTCTGGCTGAGCAGTTTTATTGTATTACATTAGATTACACAGGTGTTCCTAATAAGGTGATCCCTGAGCATATGTGTGCTTTTACAGAACTGTAAATAACAAACCCTCACATGTGAAATGTAAAATATGTGATTTTCTTGCTGTGATGGGCTTGAAATTACAGAAGAAATAATTTCAGGCTGTGATAACTACGGTATACAGCAGCAGTAGGAAAATAATGACCCAAATCTGTCCCTCTGGCAAAAATATCTGACTCCTAACAAAAGCAAAGGTTTTCCTTTTTATAAAATCAAAATCAAATAATTTCATAAAACTACAGCAGATAATCATAACTTACCAGTTAACCTGTTAACTTACCAGATGAATAACATCATGTGACTGATCTGACTACAACAGATTTGTGTCAGTAACAACACTTTCACTGTTAATTGTGTTTGGATATATATATGTATATATATAGACTGTATGACAGGCAGGGAGACAAAGACCTTTATCACTGTGGTGACGGCTGTCATGGTAACCAGCACTGACATCATTCATCCTCCTGGTTGGTAACTATGACGATACCAGGTGCTGCAGGTCTATTCTTATCACACTTTTAACTTTAACTTTTCACTGGCAGTCGGAGGGTCAGAAGATAACAAGGTGAAATGTCCCATTGACAAATTTATTCACATCACACATTTATCCTCCATCGCAAAAATCTCCCACTGATGTCCTGATTAACATATTGTCACATTCTCATTAAAAACATGTAACAGAGAGCATTCCAGCACAACACGCCTCACTTTTAAGTTCATTATGAAGGGATCTTCTAATGGTCAGTACGAAAAGGAGGATGATTACAGCAAGAAATACATGTTCACTGTTCATTTGGGCTTCGACCAATATCTTAGGGCAAGTGCACAATATATATGTTGTAACTCTTGTTTTTTGGAAGAAGTACTCGGATCCTCCAGAGTAAAACTCTGTAAGTATTATTATATATGACATCAATAGATTATTAATACTGAAGCATCAGTGTTAGAGCAGCATGTTACTGTTGTAGCTGCTGGAGGTGGAGCTAGTTTCAACTACTTTATATACAGTTAGATAGTTTAGTCCAGTGGTTCCCAACCTAGGGGTCGGGGCCCTCCAAAGGGTCACCAGATAAATCTGAGGGGTCGTGAGATGATTAATGGGAGAGGAAAGAAGAAGAAACAAAGTTCTGATACACAAATCTGTTTTCAGCTTTTGGACTTTTTCTCTAATCTTTGATTTTTGCTGAAATATTGGATCATTTGAACATTTATTGAAATGAAACCATGTGAGAAGTTTAGAGGTAAAAATCACTATTTGGTGGAGCTGTTAACAACTCATAGACATCTGAAATGTGACCCGACTACACACTGCTGTTAGTAAGACGTCAACAGACTAAAAGGTTGAAACCACTGGTTTCATCTTTAACAATGTGTTGGATTTTAAAAGCTTCTTATATTATCCATTGAGTCAAATCTGCATCTGAACAGTAACTAAAGCTGTCAGATAAATGTAGTGGAGTAGAAAGTACTAGATTTACCTCTGACATGTAGTAGAGAGGAAGTATAAAGTATGAAGTTTAATATATCTCTTCAGAAGAATCTTTAAACATGTTTAATCTGCTTCTGAATCCTCCATGTGTACAAACATTAGACACAGAGTTCCACAAGGCTCTGTGCTCGGATCAATCCTATTCATCTTGTGTATGCTTTCTTTAGGTAATATTACTTGAAAACATTTAAATTGTTATGCAGATGATACCCGATTATATTGTCATTCTCAGGTTGCACCAACAAGTCTCTAAAGACTCTCCAGCTGGTCCAGATGCTGCTGCACGTGCACCATCATATCTTAAAGATCTTATAGCACCCTATTATCCTACTAGAACACTGTGTTCCCTGAATGAAGGTTTACTTGTGGTTCCTCGAGTCTCCAGGAGTCCAACGGGAGGCAGAGCCTTCATCTATCAGGCTCCTCTCCTGGTGAATCATCTTCCAGGTTCAGTCAGGGGACAGACACCCTCTTTATGTTTAAGAGGAGGCTTAAAACTTTCCTTTTTGATAAATCTTATAGTTAGTGCTGGCTCAGGCCTGCCTTGGACCAGTCCCTAGTTATGCTGCTATAGGCCTAGACTGCTGGAGGACTTCCCATGATGCACTGAGCTCCTCTCTCCTCCTCTCCCTCTGTATGCATAAATAAAATTTACTTGACTTGCTTTTTTACTACATTCTGTTTTATAAAATTTTCCCTCCCTTTCTTCACTTTGTTTTTTTTATTATATTTGATATCTACACTGATGTCATTCAAGTCCTTGCTGTAGTTTTCTTGCTGAAATGCTGGGAGACACCTCGTCTTCCCCTCTGTCTCTCTCTCTCAGTCTATTTTTAGGACAGCAGTAACTGGGCTGCTGACAGTGCCCTCTGATTGGACGACACTGCCCGGGGGGTGGGGGGGGGGGTCCAGACATACATTTCCACAGTTTGATTTGAATGTGTTTTAACCCTTGTGGCGCCAGTTAATGTGGTGCTCTGGAAACGTAGAGATTAGATGTTACAGTCTGACGTCATGAGTCAGGTGACTTAAATAGACTTAAAGTATCTTCATACATACATAGCTGGTGTTCTGATATATAATCAAAGATACAGCACAGATACGGACAGTATGTCTGTTAAACATGAGGTAAAAAACATGGAGAAAAGATAACATATTAGTTTTGTGGTATGTTTAAATTACTCCAACATAAACCAACAGCGATGATGTTGAGCATGTTGGATGATCTTGACATTGGAAAGAGTGGTTTCAACCTTATCTTGTGCTCTTTCTCAGCAGACATTGATGGGAGATTACTTAAGTGTGGAATATAAGTCCATGCTCTGAGGAAGACGTTTGAAAAAGAGCAGCAAGTGGACCTTGAGTTAAGATTTTGTGACAAACAACAATACTTTAAAATTAGTTTAAAAAGCTGAGCAGGGATTGTCTCAGCTGTGAATGAGCTTTGAGAATGAGCTCTTTATGAGAAATGTTATTTTTTTTTAATGTCTTTTAAGCAAAAAGAAGCCAGATAAAACATGTCAAGTATTTAAGACAGAGTAACCAGGACAGAGTTTAAATAAATGTTTACTTGAAGTATCCGGTCTCCCTCTCTAATGCGTCCATTCTTGGCTGCTATGCTGTTCGGATTCACCTGAAGCAACACAGAAGAGTTAAGAACAGAAAGATAAATAAATGACTTCATGAATTAAGGAAGAGATAAATAAATGAAGGTGCAATAAATGCATGAATATGTAAGTCATTATAACCCGGATGAAAGAATGGAAAGAAAGATTGAGTTCTGGGTCGAATAAATGATTCGAAAGATGAGATAATGAATAAAGTGATCAATGGATGGATGTAATAAAACTTGCATGGATTCAATTATATAAATATAAGGTTGAATGAATAGATCGATCAGGAATAAGCAGTATTAACTTCTCAATGAGCCGTCTGAATTTATTATGAAGAGAAAAGGAATGGGAGAGAAGGATGAAGGGATGAAGAGTATGTCATCACCTCTCCAACATAAATCCCCAGATCCTCCTCGTTGTCTGTCCGGTAGCAGACTGTCAGACCCAGCTTCTCCTGCTGACTGGACTTGTACAGCTCCACCTCCTGGAGGAACAGAAGAAAGAAGAAGGTCTGAGTGGCTTTATGTTAGGCAGCTCTGGTGTTTGAGATGGTCTGTTGTCTTTCTGCACAGCTCCAAACTGCAAAGATGTTAAAGGCCCTTCAGGTCATTTTGGCAGTTACATTCATTGACAAACAAACAAACAAACAAACAATCAAACAAACAAACAAACAAACAAACAACTAACTAACTAACTAACTAACTAACTAAATCTGCTGATGAGGCAAACATTGCATGTGACTTTGTACATGTGCATCACAGACCTGCTGCCTTCATGCGTTGATGACCTTTATGACTCACCTCATACTCCAGCTCCTCCTGTCTGTCCACCTCATGGTTCGAGCTGTCAAAGTAGTCGTTGGGGTCGTTGTACTCAAACACACAGCTGGAGGGAGGAGACAATCAGTCTCATCATATCAAACATTATAGATCTTTCATATCTGGTGACTTGCATCCCATAAATATTTATTAAGAAAAAAAGACGACAAGTCTAAACATACAACTCATTAATCCCGTATGGCCCCAAGAGGGGAGGGAGGGGAGGAGAAGGGGGGGAGGAGGATCCTCCATGGTGGTGGTGATGATGTCGGCTCCTCCCTAACGTCACTGTGTTCTGGAAGCTGATGTCTGTCTGCGTAGCATTGTCAACACAGTCGGGAATGGCCACCATGGTGACGGAGGAGAGGGAGGCGCTGCCAGTCCCGTTACTGCTGGATGCTAATGTACCTGAGGGGAGGAGGACAGCAGGAGGGGAGGAGGACAGCAGGAGGGGAGGAGGAGACACAAAAAGGCTGTCAGACCCAGCTGCATAAAAATCATTTTGAGTTTGAGTCCATTCTTGAGCTTGGAAACAAAGTCATTACAAGGTTTGTGTGCAAACTCCAGCTGCTGAGAAAGATCATGTGATACAACTGAAAGCTTCATGGAACTTGTGATAAGATTGTTTTGGTAAATAATACGATCAAATAAGCCCCCCCCCCCCCCCCCCCCCCCCCCCCCCCCCACTGAGAAGGAAAACAAAGCAGACGATGGGAGCCATTTTATTTTCACTGTTCACCATAAAGATGTTAATCAGTTTGTTCTTTTATCTCGACAAACAGACAAGGAGACTGATGACATATGACTAATACTGGAACAGATAAGCAGATATGGTACAACAGTACAAGTCAAGTGAAAACACAGAATCATTTCATATTTAAGTGGAAGAGACAAGAAAGGATGAGAGGAAGTGTCAGAAGAAACAATAATAAGAAAAAGATAAATGAAATGAAAAACTGTGACATCTGAAGGGAGGCAAGATGAAGATGGAGAGATGATGGAGAGAAATTCAACAGGTGAAGCATGCTTGTGTTTACCTTTAAGTTTGTGAGTCTTGCGGACCGGCTGCAAAGGCTCCTGGGAGTTTTGTGTAGGGAGCTGAGAGGGCCTCCGACCTCTGACCTGAAGAGGAGACGAGATTTACATTCAGAATAAATTAAATATTCAGAATGTGATTCATGCTCAGATAAAGTAAAGACAGTTATAAAGGGAACACTTTATTTTACAGGTTTTTTCATCTGTGAGTTTGTACATATTTAACATTTTTAGAGCATTTTACAGAAAGTGTTTCGCAGTTTCGTACAAAATAAGAAAAATAGAAATGAAAGTTGAGTTGGTTGGTTTGTAGTTGTTTCAACATTTTTTCCAACAATGTCCTAGATGTTTGTTCTTTATTTATTATAAAGAGTTATGTAATGTGCTAGTATCAGAAATGCGCTCGTTAAAGAGTTTTTAAAAAAGTTATCTGCCAATAACATAACATATAACATGCCAATATTAATACAAACTAGGGCTGGATGGGCAAAAATGAGATATCCCAATATTTTTGACCAAATACCTCAATATCGATGTTGTTGATCATTGGTGCTTTCACAAAATATTTACACAATGAGTTCAGTAATGTGGATATAATGAAATGAACATTACATCACTTTACTGTAATGCAGCCTTCAAAACCAGGAGCCATATTATGATATCCAAAATCTAAGACAATATCTAGTCTCATATCACAATATTTTTTTTCTCAAAATTTTTCCAAATTGCACCATCCTGTCTGTAAAATGTCCTAGAAATGAATTGTTAAAGAGTCAAAGCAGATTTTAGAATTCAGAGGAATATAATTAATATAAAAACTGAAGGTTAAAAAAAGAAGAATTCAAGGTCAAAAGCTGAGAAATAATGAATGAAGGGGACGTCTGTGGTCTCTCGAGGTAATAAATCAACTTCTGCCAGCTCGTTTCTGAAATGCTTTGTGCTGTGAACACAGTTAGGCCTGCGGAGGTCTTAAAGGGGGTTTTCACAAAAAAATGTCACGTATATCAAGACAACAAACTGTTCTAGTCAAGATTATGTGAACCGCGCCTCTTCAAGCATTCGTATGAATACCAACCTAACCTCCACCTCCTCCTCCTCCATCCTATTCCTTCTTCCTGTCATTTCCTCTCCTTCCTCTCCAACTTTGACAAATGTACAATAGCATTGTAGATATAGAAAGGTAGAAGAGAGGTGAACGGTGTAATATCCCAGTAATCCCATTTCTCTATTGTCACACTCTACTGTTTTTGCAGTTAGCATAGCTTCACCAGAACGACACAAAGGAGCGTTTTCTGACATTACAACAAACGGAGGCTGTCCTCCGATGAGACAGTCAAGTCGAGAAACGTCTAACGAGAGTCAAATAATCAAGCTTATAAAATTTTAAATGTGGGTCTGAATATATGAAAGAGTTCCTCAGATAAATGCCTGATTAAAGGCGATGTGGGTGACACTCTAGGTTTCTGGGAGAACATATCTGTCATCAGCTTTATGGGAGAGGAAGCTTATTAATCACAGATAGGAGGCAGGTGGAGGGATGTAGGACGGGAGAGTCAGGATGACAGAATGCTGATGGATGGCACATCCAAGTGTGTTCTACCTTCACGTTTCCATGTCTGTCCATCGGCCGCAGGGAGTTACTCCAGCCTTTTTGCTAATGAGAGACAAAGAGAGACAAAGATATATGATGTTACTGGAGTTAAACAGAGAGAGAGAGGCAAGAAAGAGAAAATGAACCAGGAGATAAATACACTGAATGGTCCACCACACGTGACATGTGGATCATCAGTATTTCAGTATTCAGTAGGGGTGTGACGAGACACGAGATTTAAAGAAAACTAAATTACAAATATGAATGTCTGGACAACAGACTTTTATTTAACTTTGTTTTTTTGTTTTCCGACGTCATTCGGCTGCTTGTTGGATCACAATTTAAAAGTGGCGGGGGCGTCGCAAATAGTTATGCATGTGTTTTCTGGCTGCTTGTTGGACAACAAATCTCGCGAGACCGATTTCCAACCGGACGAGAAATCTCACATATTTTCATCTCGTCACACCCCTAACACTCACTATGTAGAGATGCTGCCTGCAAGTCAAAGGTCAGGGTGTGAACCTGCTCTGAACGCTCTGTTTTTAAAATTACTTCTACTTCCTGCTCATTATGACATCAAACTGTTTGCACACAAACATGCGAGACAGACAGACAAATATTTTCTTAGGGTTTGTAAAGTGCATTATGGTGCTACATGTGACACACAAAGGGCACATCAAATGAAACGCACGTCTAGTCCCCACAACATGAGGAACACCTGAATACCTAACCACACACACACACACTGCAGAGGCCATGTAATGCATAACAATCAGCTGTGAAACAAAGGCAGGAGGAGGAGAGGCGAACAAAAGGCCTGAGCCAGTCAATACCGTCTCAATAAGAACAATCATCTATCAGGCCTGCTGTTGTTTGGTCACTGATTGGATGTGTTTCAGCTGCTATTAACCAGGTTGACCTGGATTTTCCACCTCAACAGAGACCTTTCTGTGGGAGACAGCAGCATGCAGGCGTTTGAATGGCTGCCCACATCTAATGGGCCAATCAGAGCCTTTGTAGAGGGGACTGAAGTTGGTGCTGAGACCAAGCCGTACCGACGTATTTAGACATCTCATCGTGCTTTATATTTATTCTTAGGTTGTAGTGGGGGCTCCTGGTGTCTACAACATGCATGTTCAGTTGTCGAACATCTTGGTATATTGTGTTTGTCTGTGTGGATCTGGCAGTGTGCTCGGTGCTGTGAGTGTGTTTGATAATTACAACCCTCTCCGGCTCCCTGTTGTGTTTCTGCTCATTATACTGGCGTGTGTGTGTGTGTGTGTGTGTGTGTGTGTGTGTGTGTGTGTGTGTGTGTGTTACAGGCACAGTAAAAATGAGTCCCGACAGTGCGCCGCAACATCAGCTCAACAGAAATCACAGCTAAGTGAAGCATGAAATTAATAAATGACAGAGAGAAAAGAACTAACTGTTTTCTCAGTTCATCTAGACAGGATGAATCTCCATCAGGAGAATCTCCAGATGGATTATTGATCGTTTCTACAGGTAATCAGTCAAGTCAACAAAACACAGCTAACTGTGTGCAATCAGATGTAGAAACCAAGACAATCCTTTGTTTGGACATACATTATTGCAGCCTGAGATGAGACATTTACTATCCTCAATCCTCACTAATCGAGGGTCTAAGGACAGAGGGTGTCACTCCCTGTACAGATTGTAAAGCCCTCTGAGATGAATGTATTTTGTGATTTTGGGCTGTATAAATAAAATTTGATTTGATTTGATCTGATTGTTATACAGACTGATAATAAACATAATGAAGGTTAACTACACTGTTCATTCAGTATTGACATGATGGTTGACTCCTCATCTATTGACCCTGACAGTGTCTCAGATAATTCAGCAGCCTGTAAATCTGCTGCTTTCATTTATACATTTAGAAATACAAAAACATATTTATTTGTATTGATCATTAAAGGACGGGTTCACAATTCTTCTAGTGTGTCTTATATTTACTGTCCTGTAATCTCTCCTCCTGATCATTAACTCTTTACTGATTCCATCAACATCACACACACACACACACACACACACACACACACACACACACAAACTCACACACACACTTTCATTTATCTCTTTCACCCACCCACTCTCCATAATGCACAAACACTCACACTGAGGAGAAAGAGATGGGATGAGAGCTTCATCTTTTATTCCCAGCAGGCTGAGGGAGAAGCAGAGATACTATAATCAGTGTGGGGTGGGGGTGGGGGTGCGGGTGGGAGTGGGAGTGGGGGTGGGGGGTGGTGCGGGTGGGGGTGGGAGTGGGGGTGGGTCAGAAAGAGAAACAGAATAAAAAGAAAGATGTAGATGGAGGTTGAAGTGATTTAATGAATTTATGGTATTCATAAATTCTCTCATACAAAGATTTTTCTGTGAGGTACAAACAAATTATTAATTATAGTCCTGAACAGACATAACTGAAATTAACTAAATATAATATTTAACTAAAACAAACATAATGTGACCTTAACATTCACCATATTATCATCTTCACGGCTCTTCTTCATTCACTACACGTATCATCGGCATATATCCTTCATTGATTTAGTTAATAAATGTCCATTTATTCGTCGTTGTTCAAGCATATTTCTTTTGATCAGAATCACAGATCAATGTACGGAGGACTTTTGACCTTACGAAATGAGATTGATCCATTGATAACTGTACTGATAAATTAATGATTGATCCTATCGATTATTGGTTTGTTACAGTAATTTTCCCTTTGAAAGAAGGGTGGTGCCCTGATTAAGAATATCATTCATATTTTATCCAGTTATCAGCTGTAATTCTCCTACACGTCCCTCCAGCTTCTGTCTTCTTTCCTGAACTATGGCTGCAGTGTAGCAGCAGCAGCAGTGCATTATGGGATCTGTAGCAACACGTTACCACCTGGCGTTCATCTCAGCTGAATGCAACGAGCTGCTTCTAATGAGCTCATTAAGACTAATGTGGTTCTGACAGCTCTCAGAAAGAACAAAGACCAACATGTGTTATAATAATGATGTTATAATGTGTGAGGACGTGTCTGCTTGTTGGTAATGAATGTTTTTACTCTCTGTGAGCTCAGGGTCAAAGGTTAAAATAAACTGAGCAAAGATTTGCTGACATTATTGACACAGAGTCACATATAGATTGATGGGTTTCCATGTTTCTATGTTGGCTTGGCCACATGACAGAAGGGCGACACGCGTGACCTTGATGACCGTTTTCCAGAATCTCAAGTTTCAGCTTGTTTCTGCACATACCTCCGTCCACATTAAAACGCCAAAACAGGTGATCCTCCTCCTACTGGGCATGTGCGGAGGACAGCATGACACACACCAGAGAGAATCAACATTATCTTTATTGTCGACTGTCAGAGGCTCTTGACACTACTGGACAAAGCCAACATGTGTCCATCTGTCTCTCAGTACCCTCTGACTTCTCTGCTCTCTGTGTCTCTTTAGTCCTACTGAAGATGTAAATCCTTAAAAACACCTTAAATATATAGTTTCATGTTTTAAAAACAGCTGTTGCTTTGGACACAGTGACTTTGTTGGAAACTATCCACGTTTGGTGCTTTGGTGAGTATTTCTGGCAGCAGTGTGTGCGTGAATCAAAATAAACTACAGTGTGTGTGTCACTAGTGCAGCGCTGTGGGACCTGTTTTTAGTTTAACAACAGGAGAAGATATAAATATGAATAACAAATTAAATATTGTTTTTGCCGTTTGTGTGGTTTTTCTTACATTCTCTGTAATTATGCCGACATCTGAGTGAAGTTATTTACACGAGCAGCTGGTGAGTTTGTGTGTGTGTGTGTGTGTGTGTGTGTGTGATCTGTCAGCTCCAGTGTGAGCATAAATAAAGCTTCCCTAATGATCTGGTTACCACGGCAACAACATCCCATTGAGACAAATCTGACAGCAAAGTGAGGAGAAGAGGGGAGCTGGAGATGGAGGTGTGTGTGTGTGTGTGTGTGTGTGTGTGTGTGTGATGTCCAGGCAGGTTCGAACAGCGAGGAAAATCGAATGAAATGAAATAAGCCCTTACACCTGCCTGCAACACACAAACACACACACCTTGTCTGATTTGGTTGGTCTTCTTTGCTTCCAGCAGCGTTTGGCTTCACTCAGTCAGATGGAGCCTGAAGCCATCACTTCCATTGTAAGTGTGTTATGAAGGGATCTAATGGTCAGTATGAACAGGAGGATGATTACAGCAACAAACACATGTTCACTGTTCATTTGGTTCCTGACTGTTGGTTTAAGACACACTGGCATAAGTGTGACCTCGTCCTTTAAGGGACACATATTCTGCACATACCGATCTCTATGGTGATATTCTGGTACATGATTTAGTGTGTGTGTGTGTGTGTGTGATTGCTTTTCATCTCCTCTTCAACTCTCATGAGGTCATCAGAATCCATTACAGACCTCATTAATCACAGACACACACACACACACACACACACACTGTGATTGTGACACCCTCTCATAGCCAAGGTGACACGTGTGTGTGTGTGTTTGTGGGGCAGTTTGGTAAAATGAGGCGATAACTGTATAACTGTTGCCGGGGGAGACGAGACCATCTGTGTATAGGACAAAGGGAGATGAAGATGATGAGCAAAACATTATATACATTTTACTAATGTGTTTGTGGAAAGTCGCCGGGTGAAAAACGTGAAAAAGCAACACTTGCTCCTCCGTCATTATCACCACTGAAGGGCCTGAACGAAGCCCTCAGTCCCAGCTGGTGCCTTCAAGTACAGTTCAGCACATAGTTGCTGTGATTTCTTACCTGGAACATGATCCTGTACTGCTCCTCAGGCCGTTTGACCACACACATGTTGCAACCCATGATGGCGTCTCGTCCTTGTTCCTCTCTCGTCTTCTTTCTGCGTCAGCGGGTCCTTCAGGACCTATTAATAATCCAACGTGTCTCTCTGGCTTTCAACCTTCACATCTGATGTCCTCAGGTCACAAAAGCAGCCGTTTTCAGGCTCTGACCTTTGACTCCACATGAGCTTCAGAGATTTTTTTTGTACAACAAAATGGGTCAAGTCAGAGAAAGATAATCAGATCTGAGAACAAGTTGTAATCCTGCTGATGAAGATTCTTTATGTAGGAAGATTCAGTGTTTTGTACATTTCAACCATAAATCCTCCAAGCAGTTCATGAAAAAGTTCCAGTGCGATTAAAACGTCTCTTCTGGTTCATCACAAAGATATAAAAGCTTCTCTCAACAGAAAGATCAATCAAATGTGACTTATCAATCAGCTCTCCGTTTTGTTGGCAAATAAACACAAAGTTGTGTACTGTAGTCTTAGATCTCCCTCAGAAAAGGAAGATTTCTGACAAAAACTGAAGCCAATTTATCCAAAAAGCTACAAATGTGCTTCATTATACAAACAGTGAAACTTCTTCAGTTCTTCAACAGACGCTGAGTCACTTGCTGTTGTCTTTTTCTCAGCTCTGTTACTCTGAACACAAAAGGAAAACCCACTTCTGTGTTTCTTAGACAGTAGACAAAAGAAGCTCTAACAGCTGCCGTCCTGCAGCGAGGCCACGCACACAACTCTCTTCATCACGAGGAAATATGGTTTACTTTTACATTTGTGCACAACAGATTGTTTCGGCCCTGCAGGGGACAAAGAGGAGGAGGAAGAGGAGGAGGAAGAGGAGGATGAGGAAAGGGGGGGGGGGGGGGGGTGAGGAGAGGAAGAGGAGGAGGAGGAGAGGAAGAGGAGGGGGAGGGGGATGAGGAGGAGGAGAGGAGGAGGAGAGGAAGAGGAGGGGGAGGAGGGTGAAGTTTGTGCTTCTGTTGAAATGATGAGGATGGGGATGATGGAGGGATGTCTGTGAAGAGTTCCACCTACAGACTATTCACACTGACATGTCTGTGTGTTACACGCACACGTATGTCATTAAGTACAGCATCCAACATGTTGCTGACACTCACACAAACATCATTGTTGAGTTGAGTTATGAATAATGTCTCTGATTCTCTGTTCAGATCTGTTCCTCACGTTAAACCAACACGAATCTTCATTAAACCTCGACTGAAGCTTCTACGCAGAAGACATACTGCTGGTTTTCATCTGAAATATTAAATTATGCGTCTGAACAATAAGATTTATTACGACACCCTGCAGAAAATCACCTATTATATGTCTGATATGTATTTCTTCTCTTTAATATTTCATCTAAGCATCACTGTTTCTCAGATTTTACACCCCATCAGATAAGAAAGCAGCAGCTCAGATGTGAACATCTTTACAGATCCAGCTTTCTAACAGTACAGAAATGCTAACATTAGCTTGTGCTTCGATTGATATTAATGAGTGGATCGTCTGCATTGTAGTGCTAATATCTGTAGATTTGATCTGTTGTGCTTTAAACTGTGACGTCACCATCTTCTGTTGAGTCAAGCTGTGATTTAAATCATCTCAGTACCAAAAAGATGAAAAATATTCAAATTGGTCCTGTAAAAATTGACTTCATTAAATGCAGCTTTGGATCAATAAACCTGTTGTTTGTGCACATTGTGCTTTCAGTCATTCATTTCACTGCGTCTCTCTTATTTATCTTTCAGACCTTTGAGTTGTCCTCAACATCAGGTTAATCTGTCCGTCCTAAATGTTATAAACGTCCTTTTCTTTTCCACCTTTTCAAACTTGTCTTGGCAAGATTAAGACTATTAAATCTTTTAGATGTTTAACGCTTTAATTTTGTGCTTATTCTATAGAAACTGAAAAGATGTCTTATCTCCACATTTGGTGCCAGATTGTTGACTCGCCTCGTCTGCTGCACATTCACATGATTTCAGTTTAAAGACAAACAGGCTGTGGTGCGTTCACTGTCACTCTAAACATGTAAAAGATACTTTTTTTAGTTGCTATAGTTTCACTTCATTTTTTTCTCTCCTCTGTCATGGAGAGCATCTCCCTCCCTCCAGTTTTATCACCACCCTGTTAGCCTGCAGATTAATGACAGCCTGAGTTGGGCCTGTATTACCTGCTGCTGTTATCTGTCATCAACAGCCTGTTTCTCTCTTTGATTCCTGTCAGATGTTGCAAAGGGAGAAAGGTGGCAAAAAGCAAAACATGCATGCAGAGAAAAGATGGGATGATAAAACAAATTCTTCTTCTGTCTAAAAAATATCTTGTTATCCAATAAAGATGCAAAGACAGCTGCTGAATCTGAGGTTGTACTGGCCGGAGGTGCAGTACATCATTTCCCAGATGACAGATATCAGCTGTTTCTGGCTCCCACACAAAATTCAGTTTCGTCGTCAGGTCTGAGAGTGAAACAGAGAAGCTGAAAACCCCAAAATGGTCCTTCAGGACAGATGAGACAGAGAGGTGAAGAGGTGCAAACTTCTGCATGAAACAGTTGTGCTCCGTCTGCAATGAAGCTGATGTGTAATCCCCCAAAAATCACCCCCGGACATCTCCTCCAGGAGAGGAGAGCTAGATCCACCGAGCGTCACCCTCTCCTCCTCCTCCTCCTCTCTGCCATCCTTCATCCCTCGATTTCCTCTGCTGCTCTGACATTTCTCTACAAGCGTTCAATCCGGCTTAGTTTTGCTCCTGAAAGCCCAAACAGACACACACACACACACACACACACACACACACACACACACACAGGCTTATTAGTCATTTTTTGGTGGTTTCTGAATTTTTACCCATCACATGATCATCTGAGTATCTTACAAATTATTTTGTCTGTATTTGAGTCCTCATAATTAATAAAAAAAAAACCTCATATTTAATTGAAGCGCTGTAACAATCACATAATCAATCCAATCAATCAATCCAATGGTTCTCAATCTGAGGTTTGGGTTCCCTACAAGTGGTCGCAGGTTCAAACTGAGGTTGAAAGATTATTAATAGGATATTGAAACAAAAAACTAGCAAAAAAATTAATTTAAGTGTTTTTGGCCTTAAAGTTATTCAAACAAACAGGAAATAATCGTCACAGCTGGTACATGCAACCACAGGGGTCACAAAACAAAAAGGCACATTCATCTATAGTGAAAACAACGATTAGTTGATTTTCTAATCAATGTATGAGATTTCCAGAACTGAGTGTCTGTATCTTCAAACAGGTATGAATAAGGCAGGTTGCTGCACTTTACTCATATTGCAGATTGACTTTTTTAAGGCTGTCAGGGATCGATAAAAGCACCTCAAATGTAAAAGCCTGCATCCTTCCTGCTGCTGCCGCTCAAAATTTAAATTCAGATGAAGTGGTTTGATTTAAAATCTCCTTTAGAGATCCCGAGTTACACATTTCCAGATGTTTTAGGAACCATCCGCTCCTTGATTTCCCCGGGGGAATCATCCTCCAGGTCTGCCCACAGAGGGTGCTCCTTGCCTGGGCAAAGCTTCCTCACCAGCGTCCCTCCTCCTGCTGCTGTTTCCCTTCCTTCAGATTAATGTTTCCCTCTCTGCTCCAGCGGTCCTGGCTCTTCATGGGATGTTAAACCGAACCGGTAGTGGATCAGGAGATCAGCAGCTCTCTGCTCACTGCTCTCTCTTCTTCTGCAGCATCCTCCCCGCGCTGGAACAACAGCAGCCTCCGCAGCAGCCCAGTCAGCCAATAACCAGCAGTCGGCAATTAATTTTCCTCTCTTTCCTCCTCCTCCTCCTCAGCTTCTCCCTCCCACCTTCTCTGACTCCCTGCTGCTCCCCTCCTCTCTTCCTTCCTCTCTTATTGTTCTCTACCTGTTCATTCATCTGTGTGACATTCAAATGCTCCTCGGCATCTCAGACATGTAAACATGTTCACTCTTATCTACAGCTGCAGGTCGGAGCTGTCGTGGGAAATTCTCTCATCTTCAAAATGTCAACTTTAACCAGCGAATCTTTGAATTTTTGAAATGTGGTTTCTTCCTGCAGAGAAGCAGCGAGTGTCATCGTCACAAAGAAATAATGTGTTCATTTGTTTTCCATAAACAGACAGAATGAACATGTTCCTTGTTTAAATGTTTCTTTACATTTAATACATTTTAGCTCCTCTTGTAACTTGTGAGCAGACTGTGACTCTGCCAATCAAATTCTGCTTTATTTCAACCTGACATATTTCCTGTGATGTTGCTCTATGGGTGAATCCAGCAGCTGATTTATGTGTTTTGTTCTTGAGTGCTGCGCCACCATCACCGTGTCAGGGTGGAAGTGAACACATTTACACTGACAGTCGCTCCCTCCAACAGATGATCGTTATTCAATCTGAACGTAGCTTCTATCCAACATCCACAGCCAAGATGTCAAAGGGCTGTGGCTCATTAAACCTGACCTATAGAGACATTATAGCACCGAGCTAACAGATCAGCTCACCATCAGCCACATGTAGGCCGATCATCAGGCTTTAGTGGGACCTGGTTGGTCACAATGTGACTGAAACTGGAATTTAATGAAGATTTATAAAAGTGGCGCTTTCATGGAGCAGAGCCCTCAGTAAAAACTGGACCAGTGGTTAGTAATCGTTCAGTAGATTATAAAATGTATTTTAATGACATATGATGACCATATTGCCAACATATAACTGCTTTTATTGGATTGTTTGGACAAATTTATTCGCAAAAACATCCAAACAGTGAGATTCTTTTACAAAAATACACTCGTGTTTATTGTTTTATGTTTTATTAAGTCTTGACTTTTTCCATGAGCAGTGATATTCTTTGTTAAGTGATGTAAAATGAGTAAAGATGATGTTTAAATAAAAACATATAAAAAAAACAAAAACCCCCAATAGTTTGTTTACGTAGGAAGCTTCCTGAAGCCGACCAATCAGAACAGAGCGGGCTCATCAGGAGGCGGGCTGTGTGGACTGAGCTGTTGATTGTTGAGAATGCCCCCTTTATGGGGACAAACAGCAAGTCCCCTTAATGTAAATCATTGGTTTTAGGGTGAAAGTTAAGGTAAGTTTAAGGTTATGTTAAGGTTAAGGTACATGTTAGGGTTAGACATGTGGTGCTTATTGTTAACAGTAGGTTAAGTAATGAATGAAATGAATGAAAGTCTGTAAATGTAAATGTAATGTCCCCAGAAGAAATGGGAATACAACCGTGTGTGTGCGTGTTTGTGTGTGTGTGTGTGTGTGTGTGTGTGTGTGTGTGAGAGAGAGACACACAGTGTTGACACTGCAGAGGCATCTCTCTCTTTCTGTGGGTGTAATTACTGTGCTGAGCTGATAAACTGCTCTCACAGGACTCATCCTCAACTAGAGGAGAGGAGAGGAGAGGAGAGGAGAGGAGAGGAGAGGAGAGGAGAGGAGAGGAGAGGAGAGGAGAGGAGAGGAGAGGAGAGGAGAGGAGAGGAGAAGAGAGGAGATGAGAGGAGAGGAGAGGAGAGGAGAGGAGAGGAGAGGAGAGGAGAGGAGAGGAGAGGAGAGGAGAGGAGAGGAGAGGAGTATTATTGATTCATTACTTTGACAGCAGGGAGATATTTCCACCCCCCTCCCCCACCACCACCACCCACCCCACCCCCTGCACACACACACTGACCAGTGTATGCTCATGCAGCATTCAGGGACATCAGGACGTTTCAGATGGTTATTGTAGTTGTTGTTGGAAACTGATTACAGGAAGCAGATCCCTCGTTAAGTAATCAGTTAAGTAATCAGCTTCCTGGAGTAAGCAGATAGTTGCTCAGTTACTAACAGCACATCAGCTGACTGTTGTTTACTCTTGTTTTCCACACCTTCCTAATGTTAAAAACATTTCATGGATCTTCATGACATTTTCCACAGAAGATGTTAGCGTCATTCTAAATGACAATAAGTTCCACTAACTGTGACGAAGAAGTAGAGAAGAAGAAGTAGAAAAAGGGACCTTATTCTCCTCTCATTGGCTGGCAGATGTCAACTTCACAGTTGGACCCTGTTGGACTGTGTAGTTTCCTAGCAACAGCAGAGAGATGCTTCAGCCTGTACAGCCTCAAATTGTCAAGTGTGATCAGTTTACCATCAAGTTCATTAAGTCAATATTTCCTGCTGCACCTCAGTAATGAGATAAAAATCCTGCTTGTTCCCACTCTGTGTTCATATCAGGCTTCATTATCCCTGAAACGGCTCCTTTAATGAAGAGTCGTTACAATTTACACACATAACACACAAAACACATCAGTGTGTGTTCATGGTTTACACTAAATAATGAATGTTGGTTTCTGTGTTTATGTGTGTGTTTGAATAAGAGAGTGAGCAAGTGTGTGTGTGTGTGTGTGTGTGTGTGTGTGTGGGTGGGATTTAATTTAATTTAATTTGAGAAAGACAGCGTTACTCAGAGAAAAAGACAGCGTTATGCTGAGAGAAAGACAGCGTTACTCAGAGAGAAAGACAGTGTTACACAGAGAGAAAGACAGCGTTATGCTGAGAGAAAGACAGCGTTACTCAGAGAGAAAGACAGCGTTAGTCAGAGAGAAAGACAGCGTTACTCAGAGAGAAAGACAGCGTTATGCTGAGAGAAAGACAGCGTTACTCAGAGAGAAAGACAGTGTTACACAGAGAGAAAGACAGCGTTATGCTGAGAGAAAGACAGCGTTACTCAGAGAGAAAGACAGCGTTACTCAGAGAGAAAGACAGCGTTACTCAGAGAGAAAGACAGCGTTACGCTGAGAGAAAGACAGTGTTATGCTGAGAGAAAGACAGCGTTACTCAGAGAGAAAGACAGTGTTACGAGAGAAAGACAGCTTTACTCAGAGAGAAAGACAGCGTTACTCAGAGAGAAAGACAGCGTTATGCTGAGAGAAAGACAGCGTTACTCAGAGAGAAAGACAGCGTTACTCAGAGAGAAAGACAGCGTTACTCAGAGAGAAAGACAGCGTTACGCTGAGAGAAAGACAGTGTTATGCTGAGAGAAAGACAGCGTTACTCAGAGAGAAAGACAGTGTTACGAGAGAAAGACAGCTTTACTCAGAGAGAAAGACAGCGTTACTCAGAGAGAAAGACAGCGTTATGCTGAGAGAAAGACAGTGTTATGCTGAGCCATTCGCTCTTGTCCTTTTCTCTTTTTTTTCTAACCTGAGCCTCCAGAGCTTAAACCTGCTGGGACTTAAAGGACGAAGTCGTTGGTTCTGGGTTCATTTTTCATTGTAATTTAAGTAACATATTGACCTGTCTATAAACTGCTGTATAATGAAAATACATCACAAAGTGTAAATATTGTAAATTACACAAACTAACGTTTCACACTTGAAATTTAGTTTTCAGTATGAAAATGAAGCTTCATGTGCAGTAAACACGCTGCAGTGTTTATAATAATGTTCCCGTGTGGAAGCTGATTTGAGGACTTAGATGGATGAAGATCAGATTATAGACTCATCTCATCTTCTTTCACAGGACATGCTGAATGATTATTATGTTGTTGGGTTTGTCCCGGTCAGTTTTACAGTAGACGTTGGATCCATATAATTTTAGTTTTAAAGTGAAACTAAAAACTCCCTTTTTAGAGTGAGTCTAAACTTTTGTTGAGATTTCCACACTATACAGGCACTGAACGATAGGTCTCCATACAGCTACAGAAGCTTCTTTCTACAGTTTTTACTGCCACCCTGTGTCTGAAAGTAGTTATTGATTAAGTCATGCTTGAAGGACTAAACATGCATGTTTTTGCTCCATCTATAAACCCTGTTTAACGAAAGGTTTCCAGTCGCTGGGGTCAAGACAAAAAAGGGTTAAATGTAAAGAGCATCTGATCACTTTCTGGGTTTTATTTTTCAGTGCCTTTGTAATTAATATATTCCACTATCTCAAAAAGATTATTTGTTTTATTGATTTCTCCTTTGCATCAGGTAGAATAGCATTTTTAATGGAAAACTTAATTTAAATTGCAATTTTAATGAGATTTTTCTTTTGTAGTTAAATGTAGTTAAAGTATTGCAGTAAAATGGAACTGTAATGCAAACATTAACAACTATAATAATAAGAGTAGAATATGGCTAATACAAATACTATTGACAGTAACAATAATAATATACCTTTAGGTTTAAGTTTTAAATAAAGAAAAATAATATACAATAGAAGCTGTTAATTGGCTTGATAAAAGTCATGTTCTTTAATGGTTCTTATTTGGATTTATTTCCTTAAATACTCAAACATTAAAAGTGCCTTTTATTTAACATGCAGCTTCATGTTTCCTCCACTAGAGAGCAGCACAGCACAACAGAGCTGCTGGTTTATGAACAAGAAGACGTGAACGAACATCGATTGATTGCAGAAATATGAAATGTTTATAATTTGAATCAAACTGGAATCATTTACACTACTTGTTACTGAGATAATCAGTGTAATGTGTTACACTCAGCAGCTTCAGCACAGTCTTTACTGCAGCAGGTTTCAGCTGAACTCAGGCTCATTTCATCCAACAGGATACATAAAACACAATGAGAATATACTTTAAATTCCCTCTACATCTATTTTATGCCTCCTGTACGTTTCGGCTCGGATGCAGAGTGTGATGATCACGCTCTGTGCCCACTCAGCTCTGCAGCCCACACACTGATCAGAGGTCAGAGGGGGAGTTGACACACACACACACACACTCCAAAGTAGCATGTGTGTATTACAAAACAGGACTGATGCTATCTCCCAGATCCATACTACACTCTCATTACAGTATATGCTTCACTCTAATATTCATAGTATTGTGTTTTTGTAGTTATTCACAGCTATACTGCTAAAAACCATGCAACAAATCATATATTCACACAAACCTAATTAGTACCTTTCATAGAGGTTAATGCATTCAAAGTGCTTTAAAGACAACTGACGAGCTCACAATAAAACAGAACAAATGTAGACAGTAAAACAACTTGAGAGTAATGCAATAAAAATGATGAAAATGGAGCGAAGTAAAATAGATTCAATACAAATAAAATAAATGAATAAAATACATCATGTCTGTAACATCATTCAAATGAAAAATAAAGTGATGTCTTTAAAACTGCATTCACACACACACGCACACACGCACGCACACACACACACGCACGCACACACACACGCACGGACACACACACGCACACACACACACACACACACGCGCGCACACGCACGGACACACACGCACGCACATACACACACACGCACGGACACACACACGCACACACGCACGGACACACACACACACGCACACGCACGGACACACACACGCACACGCACGGACACACACACACACGCACACACACACACACACGCACACACACGCACACACACACACACACACAAACACGCACACACACACGCACACACACACACACACTCGTCATGACAGTCGCCCACACATTAACACGGATCTTACAGTCTGTACATACATGTATACGTTGAGATTAGTAGGAAGGTTAATAACTGGTGTCTCATGTCCCTGAACACACACATTATAATATAACACATTATACACACCTACACACACATGCAACAAGACATAAATCATGGCATCACAAAAACCGCATCCTCCCACTAATCGCTCCAACTAATTATACTTTCTTGAACTCTCTGCGATTATAAATACATTCAGAGGACGCAGAGAAGCGTCTCATAATCTCAGCTCATGTTCAGAAACCTCTGCAACAAAACGCTCTCATATGAATCAGTGGTTTCGTAACATTTTGGGAAATACAAAACCAGAACTTGTCATTTTTTATTTTGGTTTCTGTACAGCTGAAACACATGTGATGCAGTGTGTTAATCTGAATTATTTAAGACAGGGAAGAAACATGAGCATCGTGAAGGAATGTGGCTCCACAATGGTGGTCCTACATCACACTGTTAGAGAGGTACAAAGAAAAGAAAACTGCATATGGTTGTAATGGCTGGGAGTTGGTTTTATTGATTTATGTGGAGAAATATTCTGTCTCTAATCAGTTCGTGCAGCGAGAGTGGGACGGAGTCAGAGAACAGAGAGAGAGCGGAGGAGGAAAAGAAAAGATCCAAAGATAGAAGTTAGAAAAGCAAAATTACAGTGAGTGTAACAGTAGAGGTGAACTCACAACAGATATCACAACAGTTAATATTCAGTAAAATCACCTCAATGTGTTTGGATCAAATCCTGATCGATTACAGTTTTTTCTGATGGCTTAAACACTTACATGGATTCTTATAGCACAATTTCTAAAACTATTAATATTTATCACAAAACCCTTCACCGAGTTTGCAAAACTGAAAGCACAAACATTGCTTTGCACTTAGTTTGCAATTTTGAACACACACTTTGAATATGTGTAAATACAATTCACTGCACATGACTCCTTTTGCAAAACTGTAAACACAGCTCCACTGCTTTACACTCAATTTCCAGATGATGTACACACTCCTATCAAAACTATACATATTTATGGCTATTTTTTACACAATTCTGCCAACTGTCAGGCCACACTTTTACATGTGAAAACTATTATTTATAATTACTTCACTTTGCAAACAGCCTGAGCACTATGAATAAGCCACAGGTAAGCTTTTTGTGTGGAGAACAATGGAAGGAGACAGAAGAGTAAGAAGAGACATTGCATGTGATGTGGACGAGATTTTGTGGCCAGACCCAGTAAGAAGACAAGACTGATTTTTTTCCCTCAATGATTGTCATTTTATGTTTTTTTTTTTGTTTTTTTTGTGCCTTGACCTGAAAAACACACTTTATGTTTACGTATTTGGATGTGTGTAAATAAATATCCATTCACTTTGATCCCTGTGTGTTACTGTAAAAGCTACTGAAAACCGATATGCCCTGCACACAGGATAAGCAAAAGCCAAATGAGTTTTTCATTGTTACTGTCAGTGTGCAGTGGCTGCTGTGTGTGCTTACTGATATTATGAGTTGTGTGCACCGTCGGATACAAAAACAACTATTTTTAAAAGAGTGTGAACAGTTTAGCAAAAAGTGCTTAAGCAACAGTACAAAAACATGCTTTTGCAAGTGATCTACTGTGTTTTGCTATTTGGGTGAAAGGTTTTGCGATTTGTGTGTAGAGTTTTGCAAAAAAAGCCAAAAGTTTAAAAAATTGCGTCTTAGCTATCAGAAAAAACTGTAATGCACTGAATAAAACTATCCAATCAAATCATTTCACGTGGACATCAGATTAAAAAGATTGAAGATGTTCACTTCCACCGCTGGAGACGATCATGTGATGCATCGAAAGCTCCACAACAGCTACTAAATGGACCTTGATTCACCAGCTGGACACAAACACGACTCCACATGATAACAATAAATAAACAACTGTTTACTAACAAGTTCAACACATGAACCTAAAAGATGATGATGTGTCAGAAACGTAGGTAACGCTTTAAGAATCAGAATCAGTCCCAGTAAACAGTGTGACAGTAACGTTACACACGTTCATCAGTATCTGTGACTGTGAGATGGAAACGATATGATGTTTTACTTACTGACTGTTTACACACAAATACAAATGTTTACTCATTCACATGACAAACATGTTCCAGTGTTTGCAGGAAATACATGTTTACATGTGTACATGTGTACATGTTTACATGTTTACATGTTTACATGTATACATGTATACATGTTTACATGTGTACATGTGTACATGTTTACATGTGTACATGTTTACATGTTTACAGGTGTACATGTTTACAGGTGTACATGTGTACATGTTTACATGTGTACATGTGTACATGTTTACATGTTTACATGTTTACATGTATACATGTATACATGTTTACATGTGTACATGTGTACATGTGTACATGTTTACATGTGTACATGTTTACATGTTTACAGGTGTACATGTTTACAGGTGTACATGTGTACATGTGTACATGTCTACATGTGTCCATGTTTACACGGTACATGTTTACATGTGTACATGTTTACAGGTGGACATGTGTTGTTTTCCTTCTCAGCTCCAAAATGGCGGCCGGTGAGCATCTGGTTTCCCGGGGCGACATCATCTTTGTGCGTCGAGTCTCTGTCTGATGTCAGAGAAGTAGTAGAGCAGCACGTCTCCTCCTGACTCCCTTTATTCTACCTTCTTCTTATCCTCCACATCCTTCTCTTTTCTTCCACAGCTCCTCCTTCATTCTTTCTCTTTCATTCTTCCTCCTCATCATATTCTCCTCTCTTTATGTCCTCATATTCTTCCTGCTTATACCAGTTGTAGGTAGCCTGGATTTATAAAAATGGGAGGATGCAGAAACTAAAAAGAGGAGGACGGGAGATGAAGAAAGAGGGAAGGGAAAAGAGAGAGAGAGAGGTAGATAGAAGAGGTGGATAAAATGTTATGGATAGAGATAAATAAGAGAGAGGAAAAAGATCATCAGCAGGTGGAGAAACATGATGAAAGTAAAGGATGAAGGAGGATAAGAAGCATAGATGAAGAGCTAAAGGACCAAAGGGAGAAGAAGATGGAGGGAAAGCATAAGAGAGGAGGAGGAGGAGGAAAAGAGAGAGAGGTTTCATCTGAAAAGGAGAAAGAAAAGATGAAGAAGAGGAATAGGAGGCGTGGGAGGGGGAGTTGCGGAGGAGGAATCATGCTGCAGGTGCAGCAGCAGAAGTGCATGCAGGATGCTGACTAACTGTGCAGCGAGGTCTCACTCTGATTCTAGTTTCAGGCTCCGCTCTTTTCTCTTAAAGAGAAACTCCTCTGATTTTCAGCGTGTGTTCTCAGTGTAGAAAGTAGCATGAAGCCTCTTGTGTGTCCAGAGCGAGCTAATGATGTCACTGATGATGTCACTTGAGTAAAGGTAAACACGTCAGTGAGCCACACCCTCAAGGTGATATAACAAATAGAAGCAGGTTTAATCTGACAGCAGTCCTGTTCATGAACATGTATTAGAAGAAGATACAGCTCAGGTGTCCCACATCACACTCATTCACCTGCAGCTGCAACAGGTCACAGAGGTCACACACATGAATGATATTCATCTTCTCATCTGACTCCGAGACACACAGTAAGTAACAAGATCCCCTAAATGTAAAGGAGTGATGCCTCTTCTTTTACAGAGAGGATCTTTGGAGCCGTCTGCAGCCTGAGCTCGCAGCAGCGGATCCTGGTGACAGAGACTGTGTGTGTGTGTTTGTGTGTGTGTGTGTGATGGGATTATTGTTATTCTACAGCTGGACACACAGAGAGGACACCGACCACCGACCACCGACCACCGACCCGCCTTCTGCTTCTGCATGACGGTGTGTTTAACGGCTGTGATTCACGCTCAGGCCGTGTGTGTGTGTGTGTGTGTGTGTGTGTGTGTGTGTGTGTGTGTGTGTGTGTGTGTGTGTGTGTGTGTGTGTGTGTGTGTGTCTGCTAGGGATGAATGTCCGCAGACAGAAAATATGTTTATATATATTTTTTATTATTATTATTAAACCGTCTCCGTGTCACGTGTTTCGGGCCTCCTCGTGCTGACGTTAATTAGTCAGATTATTAATTAGGTTTCGTGTCACGTCGGAAGAACCAGACGTCAAATATCGGTCTGATAATCCTACAGACGTCTGTTGGATCCTATGACGTGACTGTGATAGTCAGCGGTGGGATTAATAAATGTATTGATCCGTATGTTGCTGCTTTCATATATGCGGGCCTGAAGCGGAGCGTCATCCTGATCAATAGTCAATAACTGATGATTTATTCAACTACTGAATATGATTTATATGTTATAAACTGAACCACAGCTGGAAACTAACTAAACTAAAACTAAAGTACTTTTACTGGGTAGGGTACTAGTACTTCACTTATACTGCAGTACTTTAACTACATCAAGATCACAGTACTTATGTACTGTTACTGCAGTACTTTAACTACATCAAGATCACTATACTTATGTACTAATACTGCAGTACTTTAACTACATCAAGATCACTTTACTTATGTACTGATACTGCAGTACTTTAACTACATCAAGATCACTATACTTATGTACTGTTACTGCAGTACTTTACATCAAGATCACTATACTTATGTACTAATACTGCAGTACTTTAACTACATCAAGATCACTATACTTATGTACTGTTACTGCAGTACTTTAACTACATCAAGATCACAGTACTTATGTACTGTTACTGCAGTACTTTAACTACATCAAGATCACAATACTCATGTACTGTTACTGCAGTACTTTAACTACATCAAGATCACAGTACTTATGTACTGATACTGCAGTACTTTAACTACATCAAGATCACTATACTTATGTACTGTTACTGCAGTACTTTACATCAAGATCACTATACTTATGTACTAATACTGCAGTACTTTAACTACATCAAGATCACTATACTTATGTACTGTTACTGCAGTACTTTAACTACATCAAGATCACAGTACTTATGTACTGTTACTGCAGTACTTTAACTACATCAAGATCACAATACTCATGTACTGTTACTGCAGTACTTTAACTACATCAAGATCACAGTACTTATGTACTGTTACTGCAGTACTTTAACTACATCAAGATCACTATACTCATGTACTGATACTGCAGTACTTTAACTAGGGTTCTTCATGTAGGGCTTTCACCTGTAATGGAGTATTTTTACATTGTTGTATCATTTTGGTTCTCGGCTGTGTAGTACTCCTCTACAGTGTGTAAATCAACCCATGTTTATGTGTTGTGTGTCTGTTGTGCTCAACAGTTGTGTCGGTTGTAACTTGGGTTCATCGTCCATGTTTTCCTGAGAACCAGAACAGGGTCTTGTTCATTCAGTTCTTCAGGTGCACAGGGCCTTCAACACCTGGGCAGTTACTTGAGGCAACATCGCGATGAGTGCAATAAGATTGGGATTGTACTGCCAACAGCCTCAGCCAGGTGCATATGCTGGTGGAGCTAGATTTGCTCCACCAGGTCGAAGGAGACTAAATAGTGTTGAATCCTTCCGCTGCTCAGGCTGTGGACTAAAGAGCTCATTTCCCTGATGAGATCTCTAACAGTTCACATGTTATGTGTTCCTCGACAAAGTTGTGGGTGAGTTGGGGCATGAAGCTATTACTACAAAGCTGCTGTGGTGCATCTTCTTCCTTCTGGAGTGGAGCTGGCTTGATTTGGTTGTCAGGTACTCGGTTCTCCTGGGCTTATAAAAATGTGGCCCAGAGGTGGTCTTGCAGGTCCATCCAGGTTCTCCTACATTGTGGTCACTAGGCTTGAGGTGAAATGGGTGCCTTGATCCAAATCAGTGGCCAGTAAGAACCCTGCTGGAGGGTCTTTAGGTTGGCAAGTATCGATCTGCTGTGGTGGCAACCTCTGGCAAAGCGATTTCAGAACCGGAGTCAAGTAATGCAAGGGCATTGATACACCGCCCTACCCCACTTGGGTGTAATTGTGTTGGGTGTTGCCCTATCAGACCAGGTCACCTAAGAAGGACAGGAAAGGAGGATGTGGGGTGTAGTTTGAGTGAGTTTCCAGTTGTTGTCCGAGCTTGCAGGAAGTTTAGCTTTAGGAAGGTCCCATTGAGGTACCATATCTCTTCTTCCAGCAGTTTCACATAAAAACTATTTCATATGATAGAACATATAATACATAAAAACTAAACAAAAAGAGAAATTGACAGGCTATATCATCGATATCCAAAATACGATCCCCCTCAAATAAACGTGCAACGTGTTTCCGTCGGGACAGTTTGCAAAAGACCTTGAAGGTATTCAATGAAGGAAGAGCTTCTAAGCTAATAAAGCTGTTTTACCAGGTTCTGAGAGCACTCTGGACATTTAGAAGAACCGTGTGTATGATAGAACAAAAGACTGGAGATATAAGTAGGTAATTTACCTAACAAGAAAGTTTAGATGGAAGTTTTCTCAATAAGTTATCAATGTTCACATTAAATGCCAACTTTTCATCAAGCTATATGCAAAGGTATTTGTAGGAGGCAACTAGTCCTGCCCCTTTAGACTGAAACATAAGGAATCACAGATCATTTCAAAATTATGCAGAAGCAGCAGCACACAACATGACTTCAGGTCTTTCCTTCTACAGGCATCAGGTTCAACCAGCGAGGGTGAAGATCCTTAAGGATCTATGGCTGGCATGTTTTACAGGTGATGAAGTCCAAACATTCAAGCTTTTATTGCGGTTCTGTTTATATATAGCAACAGTGATGACCAGCCAGAAGCAACCAGTTTGAGTGACTTGGTGGTCTCATCCAAAAGGAGTTGAGGATTTGAGATGGCCCAGCAGAATATGTGGCAATGGGGCTGATGGGAAATGAAGTCCAGACCAGACTTCATTGTCTTTTCCTTGGAATGAGGATTAAAGTTTTCAGAAAATACTGGAATTAGTATAAAGGCTATGGAGAAATCTGCCCCGATGGCCTTAAACGCCAGACTCGTAGTGTGTCTTTGGCTTTTTGGCAGTTAAATTACCTGCAAATTAGTTAAGAATTTGAACCATTAAAGCACAAAATCGAAGTGAAACTCTGCAGTTTTACCTTATTTTATAGTCTTATCATGTAGCCCTGTGTTCACATGGTACATATTCCTAACTGAAGTTCAACCAATATCAAATATCAGGGTTTTGTGTCCGCTCCTCTATGTTCACCAGCTAGTCTACAGTAACTGTGTCTGTGTGGTGATGAGCAGGTAGTGTACAGGTGGGTCTTCACAGCTTTTTCTGTAAGCATCCATCCCGCTGTTGCCCAAAACGACGCTATGAGCGCTGAGAGTCAACCAAAACTGTAAAGTTGCAACCGGACAGATAAACAATGAGCTGAAACTCATTCAGTCGGTTCATCACTACAAGCCATGGCCAACACATTACACACTGACAGATGGGGACACAATCTACAGTCCCCATGCAAAAATATATTTAAAAGTTTATATGAAGCTAATCTGAAGCTTCAAATCCAGCAGATATGTTTCAACGTTACAGTGTTTTTAGAGCCAAAGTCCCTCTTTTTGTTCCTATACTTCCACCACAGCTCAACAGGGAAACACAAAGAGGGAATTTGATGCTAAACAGACTGTAAATGTGTCAGATATCCACTTGATATGACTAACTCACACTGATGAAGTCAGTGGTCATGACTGTATAATATTTTTTTCTTTTAGTAGTGGTTCATAATCTTTTATTAACGCTATCTGGATGCAGTTTGCAGTGTTTTAAATCATGTAATTCAGTGTGGAGTGACGTTTCCTCATCACTTAGAAGGGAATTTATGTTATAATGGTTTATTATTCAAAATATATGTGTACATGAACCTCTGTGCTGCTCTGTAGTGTCTGTGTGAGGCTCTGTGTGGTTGTGCAGTAAACCGGAGCTGCTCAGTGATGTGATTTCTGCGTTTGTTGCTGCGTGACGATCCGCGTTTTTTGCTTTCCACTACCGACACACACACACAGAGAGAAGGATCATCAGCGTTGCAGCAGTGGATCACTCGGCTGTCAGACGCAGAGGAATGATAATTAGAAAGAGACTGACTTAGCAACAAGAAGAATAAGAGGAAGGAGGAGGAGGACGAGGACAAGAGGAGCCAGGCCTGCAGCAGCAGCGGTGAGACGAGCAGAGGAAGACATGAAGAAAGAGGAAGGAGGGATGAACTGAATCCAGTCTGATCAAGAAGAAGAGTGTTGTTCAGTCAAGATGATGGTGACAGCAGCAGTGGAGGAGGAGGAGGAGCAGGAGAGGGAGAGATGAGCAGGGATCAATAATCCTCCCTCCTTCTCATCCTCCTCCACCTTCATCCCTCCATCTCCTCTGCAGAAACCTGTGAGACGCTGCTGCCTCATTTTCATCTCTCTCTGGATGCTGCATCATGTCTGTGTGCGTGTGCATGTGCAGCCTGTGTGTGGTGCATGCATTGATGTCACTGTGATGTATTTCACATGTATGTGTGCACGCATGTATGTGCTGTGCAAGTGGGCCACATGAGCTACGTGTGTGTGTGTGTGTGTGTGTGTGTGGCAGATAACATGACTGTAAAATTGGCCAATTAAAACAATTCTGGTACTGTTAAATTAGACAGAAATATATGAAAGAGAAGGAGAGGAACAAACCGGTTCATCCTCCTACACGCTGATGGATCATGTGTGTTTCTACAGAACATTCTGTACACGGAGAAGATGAGAGTTTAACATGTAAAACCCTGAAGGTGTAAATATGTCAGGCAGCATTTATGTAAATAAAACTAAATAAATTGTAAGTGTCCCTGCTGGTATCATCTAGTCAAGCAGGTAGTTTTGATTTTGAGCATGACACACAATCATGGTCTTCATCAGTGGAGAAGTTAGTAAATCTACCTGGAGTCAAGATTTTATTTGTTGTCAAAGTTTTGGTTGCGTTTGCTGATGTTTTAAGAAATTGTCTGCAACGACTTCTGCAGCTCTTCAATACAATGTGAGCTCTGAGAATTTAGCAGAATTAACAGGTATTAACACTTATCTACATTAGCTCTACGCTGTCAACCTGCAACTTTACTCTTCTTCTTGATGACATTAAGAATAATGTTGCATAGCTGACAATAGGTGCATTTCCATCCACCTGCATTTATGTGTAAATACCAACACAAACAATCTTGAAATATTGCACAAAGGTTTTGACACTTGTGGGAGGTGGAAAGGTTGAGATGAAATGGATGAAAACAGTAGATCAGTGTGGAGTGATGAGGAGACTCCCCAATTACTACATGAAACAAACAAATATAATATCTCCATCACCGTGTTGGTATAATGGAGAATTAGCACCAAACATTATATTATCTCTCAATTCCTAATGTTTGCATCCAACAGTAGTGGATGGAGACCTGCATAAATTAGCATTGTCCCATTTGCCAATTTAGTTGATTAAAATGTGCAGTACATTGGGATGGAAACCTCAAGATAAATATTAAATATTGTATTTATTAAAGATTCTGAGAAATATTCTCGATTCATTAATAAATGATCACACAGACACCTTTGGAAATAATATCGTATGTACAGTAAACCTACATTCTGCTACGTAACTCTATATAACAATATAAAAAGCCAGTGAACACTACCTGCTCAGCATCATACGGCTCACAGATGTTTCTCTGACCTTAACCGAATCTGATATCAGCCAGGAACTGTTTATACTGTTTATTTTTTATAGATATTTTAATGAAAGGAAAGGTGTACAAAACTGATGAGACCGGCGATGTTGTTTGGAGATGAAGTCAGAGAGGCCAGACTGAGATGGTTCAGACATGTCCAGAGGAGACAGAGTGAATATATCGGTAGAAGGATGCTGAGTTTGAACTGCCAGGCAGGAGGTCTAGAGGAAGACCAAAGAGGAGATATATGGATGTAGTGAAAGAGGACATGAAGGTAGTTGGTGTGAGAGGATACAGAAGACAGGGTTAGATGGAGACAACTGATTCACTGTGGAAACACCTGAAGGGAAAAGAAGAAGAAGAGATATTTTGATGGAAAAGAAATTAAAGAATTAATTTCACTTATTAATTAACATTTGGTCATTATGTTTAAAGATTACGTGACTCAACGTTTCTAACAAAACATGCAGTTGCACTTTACTCGTATATGAATGTAACTTCCAGGAGACAGAGTTGATATCCATGTTGTGTCCACAGCTTGTTCTTGCTGACCCCAAGTGGACACAAAGTTAAAGTATTGTAGATTTAAGAAAATGGACTCGGTGTTTGTAGAGATTAAGGGAAATGTGTGTTTCTTTCAGTCACAATAAATGTTTTAAATAATGAAAAATGACTTAATTATCTTTTCTTCCTGTATATGTTAACATGCTGAATATACTGTAAATGTGGTTCCTATCTATTGACCAGTTGTTTCATAGAAACACACAGTCTGTTGAAACCTGGCTTCATGTACAGTGTGTTTGAAAGAGACAACTCAGGCATGAACCAACGATCTGCAGAGAGCCACACGTACAGAGATGGACGGTGGTCCGTTAAGATTTGCTCAATGGGAAGATGTAGACCAAAGGGTTAGCTATTTCCTCTGTGTGTGTGTGTGTGTGTGTGTGTGTGTGTGTGTGTGCAAAAGCTGAAACTTTTTAAAAAGCAGCAAAAAGTGTGAGAAACTCAGATATCCAGAAAATGTATTTCAACTTCAGTGGTGGGAAGTAATATATGTATATTTACACAAGTAAGCTATGGAAGTACAGTTTTGAGGTACTTGTACTCTACTTGAGTATTTCCATGTGATACTACTTTATACTTCACTCTACTACATGTCAGAGGTACATCTAGTACTTTCTACATGTCAGAGGTAAATCTAGTACTTTCTACACGTCAGAGGTAAATCTAGTACTTTCTACATGTCAGAGGTAAATCTAGTACTTTCTACATGTCAGAGGTAAATCTAGTACTTTCTACACGTCAGAGGTAAATCTAGTACTTTCTACACGTCAGAGGTAAATCTAGTACTTTCTACATGTCAGAGGTAAATCTAGTACTTTCTACATGTCAGAGGTACATCTAGTACTTTCTACATGTCAGAGGTAAATCTAGTACTTTCTACATGTCAGAGGTACATCTAGTACTTTCTACATGTCAGAGGTAAATCTAGTACTTTCTACATGTCAGAGGTAAATCTAGTACTTTCTACATGTCAGAGGTAAATCTAGTACTTTCTACATGTCAGAGGTACATCTAGTACTTTCTACATGTCAGAGGTACATCTAGTACTTTCTACATGTCAGAGGTAAATCTAGTACTTTCTACATGTCAGAGGTACATCTAGTACTTTCTACATGTCAGAGGTACATCTAGTACTTTCTACTCCACTACATTTATCTGACAGCTTTAGTTACTGTTCAGATGCAGATTTGACTCAATGGATAATATAAGAAGCTTTTAAAATCCAACACATTGTTAAAGATGAAACCAGTGGTTTCAACCTTTTAGTCTGTTGACGTCTTTGATCATTTTGACGAATGATCCAATATTTCAGCATTCGTCCATCAGATGATCATCTGGTTGAGTCAGAGAGAAGCTGAGAAATGATCTGGAATATTTCCCTCCTTGACTCGTATCAAAAAAAACAAAAAACACTGTAAATGAATTCTAACAAATACAGTAAATAAGGAAAAGAAAAAGGTGTTTTTCCGATCTTCTCTCTTCTCATCTGTTCTTTCTTTTCTTCTTTTTCCTGGAACGGGTGGATGACATGAAGAGGGATCTGGAGGTGCTGCCTGACAGGATGATGGTGATGAATCCCAGACGCCTCACTGGACCCAGGAAAAAGACAAACATCTGAAATGACCTTTAACCTTTGCATATCATTTCCTATAACAGCCCGACTGCAGGATGACCGCCTGAGTCCTGCAGGTGACCCCATGGGCGAGGAAGAGGAGACGCTCTCCTCTTCACTGTTTTTCAGGAGATGATCTTTGACAGGAGCCGCGCTTTTGTTTTTTGGTTTTGTTGATGTCTCAACACTTTTCTGTTGGCTCACTGAACTGAACCCAGAAAAATTCTCCAGGCTGTTTAATTTGGAGCATTCAAATGGGGGATCTGACCCTGAGGATCGTATGATGAGGCACTGCGGGGAAGCCAGTGATTAGTCAACTGGTTGTTTGGAAGCTGGTACACGGTGGGGCTGACTGCATATCTGCTGCAACACTTGGAAAGAGGCTCATGTTGGATGCTGGGAGGAAACTTGTTCAGCTGCCTAACAATGATAATGTGCAATATCATTGACAAACAGGGACAAACAACTGTTCTGATCGTCTGCATGGAGTGCAGAACGTGGATACAACTAACTCACTGAACACTGACAGACAGACTGACAGTCAGCTTCTTTTTAAAGGAAGAAAACAAACTCAATCACTTCGATATTTTTCTGCCATCATGGGTCTGAACCCTGACAGGATCACCTGACTGAGCCGGGGGATGGTCAATGCCTCGATAAACCCTTCTGATCGGAGCTGGCAGGGACGAGGTCCATCTTGATCTTCAGATCAGAACTTGAACAAGAAAAAGTCCTCTCCCCCCCACTCACCTCTGGTGGGGGGGAGGGTGAAGGGTAGTTTAGTTTTTAGGGTGTAGGGCTTTAGGGCCACGAGGTGTAGTTTTGTAGCTCTTTAGATGTTAGGTTTTAGGTTGTAGACTAAACTGTAGGCAGCTGTACTCTCTTCTAGATAGTAGTTTTAGTTCCTCTCTGTCGTGTTGAGTTTTCGCCTTTGGCCTGGCCAGTTGGCTCATTTGTGTTAGCACGCTGCTAGCCCCTGTGGTCCCCAACACTCAGTGAGTTATCCTGTGGCTTTAGCTGTGACTCAGGCAGCATTTAGCCTCAGTGCTAGCTGGATCCAACCAACTGAAAAAGCCAAAAGCATTTAGACTCTTTAGTTTAGCATTAGCAACCCTTGGTCATTTCTCTAGCTGTTATTTAGCCCACTGTTCCCAAGGCATTAGCCTGTGTGCTAACTCTCAGCCCAACTAGCCATGGATGCTAATCAAGGCGCGGGCCAAGGCAGCCCAGAAAGCCCAAACCGGGCCGTGGAGTACCTTCTTGAACTCAACAACATCATCGAGAGCCAGCAGAAACTTCTGGAAACCCAGCGGCGCCGGATTGAGGAGCTTGAGATCCAACTGGACCGGCTCAGCCAAGAGAACAAGGACCTGCGTTTGGACCGGCAACCTGTCGCTCCACCTGTTCCTCCACCTGAGCCTCCTCTACCTCCTCCTCCTCCGCCGCCTCCACCCACTCAGTCCACATCCACTTCCATGTCTACCAAGAACCACCACCACCACAACAGCCAGGCTCTGTCCCAGCCTCCTTCCTCCACCCCCCTCCACCACCCCCACCACCTCCACCACCATCAGCAACATCACCACCACTCCTCCACCCACCACTCCTACAACAGCACCAACAGCACCAGTACGACCACTATCCATGTTCCTGCTCCAATCTCCATCTCAGTCCCGACCCAAATCCCAGTTCCTATCTCCTCCCCGGCAGCAGCTCCACATCCGCCTCCTCAGATTCCACCCAGGGATCAGTCGCGGGCCCACAGCCGGGTGACCCGAGCGCCCTCCACCAGCACTGGCACCAACACCAACTTTGTGGAGAAAGAGAAGGAGCGGCTTGAGCGCCTGCACAGAACAAACTCCGCCAACAACCACCACGCCCATACGCTCCACCACCACAAATCGTAAGTTTAAAATGTTCTTTTATTGCAAGCAGAGCCTGAAGTAGCACAAGCAGAAGGCAAACCAGGTCTCAGCAGCATGTTGGAAAGAGCAAAGTCTACAATGTAAATGTGTCAAGAAACATCATTTCAGAATTTCTGGTAAAATGTCATATTTGTCATATTTTATATTATAACAGTAGTAATTATGTCATTTATTATCTGTAACATTTGCTTCCAAACCGTGATTGTTGAGCTGCTATACATACATACATACATACATATATATATATATATATATATATATATGTATATATATATATGTATGTATATGAAAATTTCCAAATTCAAACTTCTGCTGTTGGTTTGCCAATAGACTTGTGTTATTTCAGACTGATCGCTACTAACTTTGCAGCTTCCCTCTCGCAGGTAAGCATAGAAATATGTTCCCATGTGCTAAATCTGGAAACATCTTTTTGCTTGATTCTTTGCTGGCACAAAAAAATACAGCATTTGATTTCAGGGCAAAGCTGTTTTGCTGTTTAGTGCAAAGCTTTTTGGACTCGAACACTTGACACGTTTGCCACTGAAGTGTTTCCTCTTGCAGAGGAGAGGGGGCAGCTGATGCCTCCGTGTGTCCTTTGTGCCCAGATGAGATCTGTGAGTGTACAGATAAATATTGATATATGTTGATAAATATTCATCCTTTTAACAGCTAATAGAGCAACAGAGTGGATATTGTAGAAGCGCATGAGACTCCAGCGACAGATGCACTAAACCCAGACTGAACAGTGTTATGTAACAGATATTGGTTGTTCTCTGTGAGACTATAACAAAAACATTTTGTGCTGCATGTAAAAATGGAGTCTACTTGTGTGTACTAATCACTATGGTAACCAGTGTTTCTTTTGCTTTTATTTTGTTGTAATTTTGTTCCTCTGAATACATTTTCCGTCACAACTTGGCTGGATTTAGGTTTGCTGCCTGTCTATCAGGAAGTGTTGAGGATGACGGCGTGGCAGTCGCTCTCATGCTGTTGTATGCAGCGTTGCAGTTGTCCCATGCATGTACCAGGCAGCTCCTTTGTAATGCGTGACACTGAACCGCTGTCTATGGGAAGCTCCAGTCATGGTGATTGCTGTTGCTATGCAACTGTGGAAAACCTGTTTGAAGGACAACACTCTCACAAATAGCTGAAACGGTTTCAACCTTGCTTGGTGCTCGGAGCGATAAAATTTTTGTAAGCTCCCACCATTGTCGGGAACATAGTGTATCGTGTGACAACCAGAAGAGCAAAATAAGAGCGGCTCCCGATAGACCTGCAGGAATGAAGGCTGAGGAGACGCAGAGATGACTCATGGAAACAGATTTAATAGCACTACTGCTCTGTCTTATACATTATCATACATGCAGCTGAAAAGTGAAAAAGATTGTCAAAGACAGAGGTGCATAGAGAGTGACTCAGACTTTCAGATCTGGGTTAATTCGAGGCATCTTGATGCATCAGAGTCCAGGAAAGAAATACTCGAAGCCCTGAGTCATGTGACAGCCAGTACTGCTGATATCGTGAGAAAAAAAGATGACCTCAAGCTTGCAAATGATGTAACAGGTAGAGGACAATAATGAAGTCTGACAGCAGCAAAGATCAGGCTGATTCGTTATGAAATCACACAGCACAGTCGGCTGCTTGCTGCCTCTTCAAGTGACATCCAGTAAATCCCACACTGCTCTGGGACAGCACAGAGGCAACATGTTGCAGAGCGGCCTGGTTTCTAAGTGATTTTCTATCAATCATGATGCAGCAAAATGCAAAACACCCTCACACAGATTCAGTAGGCTACATATGACTGGATCAGTTTTGATCTAAAAAGTTAGTGTTGATCATCATGTTTCTATTACACTACAAAGAAAGCTAAGAACAAATGTTTGCACACTTGGTTGTTACACGTCCACATTTAAAGGTCTTCATGTCATGTGGGATGGATGGTGGAGATGGAAACAGATCAACACGGTTGGTCATGTAAGGGTTAATAATACAGCACATTACATCATACGCAGCACCATATCCATTAAAGTTCAGTTAATTACAGAAGAAGAGAGCTGCAACCAAGGATTCATTTTATTATGAGATAATCTGACAATTTATTTTCTCAATTAATCAATTAGTTCTTTGGTCTATAAAAGATCAGAAATGTGGATCAGTGTTTCCTCAAATATTCTATATTATATTCAGATATTCAGTTTCCTGCCACAGTTCACATTTTAAAAGCTGGAATCAGAAAAGAAATAAAATCTAACAATGTTAATTCATCACATTATTTACACGTTTTGTCTGTGAGAGTACTACAATACCCATGAGCCTCTGCTGCTGTTGCTATGAAGAAGAAGCTGGTCATAGGTGAATCAGAACTTTGTTGCTATAGTTGTAAACAAACGCGGTACATGTGACTGAATTGTATTGGCTGTTTCCAGCTGCATCTTGGGAGTTGTAGTTAACTTCTTCAGTCTTGTAGCTTCGACTTTGTACTAAATAACACAGTTGTTCATTTTTGTCAACAGGAGAGTTTCATGTTGATTCAAACTTTAGACTGAGAGTCTGTGACAGTTGGTGGAAACGTTGTTTCTGTGTTCAGATGCTTCAGCAGCATCTGAACTCACCGCAGCTCCGTGAAGTGTCAAGCACACACACAGAAGCAGTAAACGGTATAAAACATGCAAAACTCCAGTATGATCCTTGAACGTTGTTATTAAAGATTCAAGAGTGAAGATGAGGAAACTGAACTGGCTGTATGTGTTACGAGAGGCCAGAATAAACAGCACATCAGGGGTTCTTTATTTTCACAATAAAACTGCATCTTAAACTTATTTAAGAGTCATCATCTGTTATTTAAAAGTCACTAAAAAGCTTTTTCAGTTGTAAAGCTGTTAACAACTCATAGACATCTGAAATGTGACCCGACTACACACTGCTTTTAGTAAGACGTCAAAAGACTAAAAGGTTGAAACCACTGGTTTCATCTTTAACAATGTGTTGGATTTTAAAAGCTTCTTATATTATCCATTGAGTCAAATCTGCATCTGAACAGTAACTAAAGCCATCTTTAGAGATGCAGATCTTCCTTCCTTCCTTCCTTCCTTCCTTCCTTCCTTCCTTCTCTGTATCTGACCCTGTTTCAGTAAGCAGCTGCTGCCATCTGATGACGATAACAGGAGTGTAAATGAGCTTGGTCAGCAGCACCGCTGCACCAGGTGTGTGTGTAGAAGCTTGTGGTCTGGTCTCAGTAGTGTAATGCAGGTGGATTGAAAGCACCTCATCAGCACTGACAGCTGTCTGAGCTACACGTTTTCACTGTGAAGCAGTTGAGGTGGGAGGCCGGATGAAGACAAGCTCACAGGTTCTGTTTAATGAGGTCGGTGCACATGCTGCTGTGTGCACGAGGAGGTAAAGCGTGTTGCAGCTTCAGCTTTTCATGCTAACATGTAAACATTTCTACCATGATAACATCTGTCTGTTTACATGAGGTTTTTGTATCAGTGAGGTGATGGATTTTATCAAAATATACAATATATCAGTAAAAATGACATGCACACGTATACATGTGACCCACTAACTACTACTACTACCTTACGAAGTGTAAAAGTCTTTAAATAGTTTGTTTTTAGGGTGGGAGATATTTCCTTGCAGACCACTTCCAGTCATGTTTTAAGATGTATAACAATATTTGGAACAGTACATTGTGGGGTTGCAACTACTGTAACCATCATTTTTATTTTCAATTAATCCACAGATTGTTTTCTAGATTAATTGATGAATCGTGTTTTATCAACTAGTCGTTGCAGTTTTAAATGTGTCTTATCTCTTAAAATTGCATCTCTTCATAATCAGTGAATATTTATGCACAGATATGGAGACATGCTGTCTCCTCCTTCACTGAAAAGTTCATTCTCATTATGTGCATAAGTATGAATTGCAAACTGGACCACGATTGGCCCCAAACTAGTTGTGATGTCATAGAATCATGCAGGTACATCCGGATATTTGAAGGATAATTTGCTGATTTTCTATATTTTCAACAGCTGCATCATTTCAACGTGACACATGTCGTCAACATGTAGGTAAATATAAGTCGAGGATGAGTTTTGTTTCTCTCTCCGTCCGTGCTGCAGATGAGTCTCACCCTGAGTTGGAAGGTTAAATGTGTCTGGATTAAATTGCGGGGCCATAGATCAGCTTGATTATCATTATCCGTTTTAATCCATAGCTCCCATTTCGAAGAGTCTGTGTCAGGCAGCGGCGAGAGTCATGTCCTCGATCTCTGACTCTGATCTCCTGGAAATGTGAAAAAAACACAAAGAAGAAGAAGAGACAGATGTGTTTCAGCTGCAGGAAAGGATTCAAAAGATGAGAAACCACCAGGAACAGGACGTCGAGTTTGGTTTTACAAAAAGAGAAGAAAGACAGATTATTTAATGACGAGATCATCTTTACTCTTACTATCTTTTCCCAGGTGTCATGGTCTTCATCAGAAGTTTGCTGGGTTGTCATGGAGATGGTACAAGATCTTTCTTGGTCAGCTGACCTCCTCCATTGTAACACTTTGACCTGAATCTTATTATTTGATGAGGTTGTGACTCCTGGTTTTATATTTCACTCGTTATGATTTAAACTCATCCACTCTGTTTGCTCAGGAACAACAGCTCCCCCTGTTCAATCTGTGCTGTAATGTAATGTGCATTTAAAAGATGTACATGTGATCATTTCACAGCTAACCTGGATGTAGACACAAGCACACACACTCCTTCTGTTTGTCCGCTTGTCTGTTTGGAAACTGTTGGTTCTGCTGCTGTTGGTTCTGCTGTTGGTTCTGCTGCTGGTTCTGCTGCTGGTTCTGCTGCTGGTGCTGGGGTTGGTCCAGGAGGAGGGATAATGCTGCAGTGTCATGGCAACAGCTCAGTAGGAAGGAGTAAGTGCTGGTGGTTTCGTAACGGCACACATACTCACTCACATTTGCATTTCAGCCTCTGATCTAGAGCACGAAGGTAAACAACATCCGTCCGTTTAAACACGTTAACGTTTAAAGAGGGCAGCGGATTCGTCCCCGTGGCCGACAGTGACGCTGCAACACGTCACTGTCGGCCAGACCGCCTTCATCCAAGAAACGAAGACCCAGCTCTGATACGTCATCGGCGTTTAACGCTCCTGATGTGTTCATCACAGCTGATTTTATATATTTATATATTTTGTTATAACTATATATAGTTGATATCATATATATACACACGCACACACACACGTAGGCCTCACTGACCTGAGCTCATATGATCTGTTTTTAGTTAGTAATTTAGTTAATGAAAAAGCATAATGGAAATGAAAAATTAATTATTTTAACTCTAATAAATACTCAAATGAAACGTGTTTTTTATCACAGACTACACCGTGTCAACGTTCAAACATTTGTTTCACAATTTAAAACAAGTTCTGTCTTTTTGGGACAATGTTCAGATTGAGTGTGAAAACAGGTGTGGTTCACCTGGGCTTCACCATCTAGTCAGCAGCTAACTGTGTAGTTTGATTAACATGCTTGCTGCTCTCTGTTCCCTGTCTGTAGTCAGATACTTAATATCTGTTCATTTGTGAATGTTTAGCTGCGTAAAAGCACGTTATTGGCACATCCTGTTGTAGAGGCTGATATTTGGCAGCAGATCTCACAGCACACAGATGGCCCAGAGTGAGTTTTATCTCATATCATGTCTGCTTGAAACTGAACAGCAACCAACAAACTAAATGTAGAGATGTTTGAACATCTCTACAAAACAGACGCTATGCAAACCAGAAATGATGGTGTTACTGTACAATTCCCTGCTCCTACTTACCAATATAAATATTCACCTGCCTTTATTACAATGTGTGAACATAGAAATGTATTTATATACCCTTTACTTGAAAAGGCTATACAATTAGGTAAAAATACATAATTTGATTATGAAAATGATTTTTGTTCGCTAGGACTGACTTTTTAAGAAAGAAGAAAAGAACAATCTTATTTATGGATTTTGTATTCTACATACTGCCCCCTGGTGGTGTTGTATATTGTTGTTATTCATAGTTTGTTGGTATGTACAAACAAACTGACCCTTATAAGCCCTGTGGTTAACTTTAATGAAGTAGTGACTTTAACCCACGCTGCATGTTTCTCCAAACTTAAAGCGATCTTTTGAACCAAACCAGGATCTTTCCCTGAACCTAACAGACCTTAACCGCAGCATCATAAAACATCTTCATCGTTCCTCCTGTGTGTCGTTCTGGAGTCACGTGATCAAACCGCAGATCTGGTTGGATTTTCTATAGTTACCTTACTGAGTCCACATGTTGAAACTGTGCATTATTTCACACAGAAAACATTTAGTAACTGCAGCCTTCAAATGTCCTCAATATGTTTCTCACTCAAAAACAAACAGCAAAACTATTTTACACATTTACATCCTCACTTCAGACACTTACACGTATTCATACATCTTATCGTCAGTAAGATCACAGATCAGCACTGAAATACATCTATGAGCTACACATTTAAAAAAACTATCTATACACTATAAAACAGTGACGTCATGGGCTGCTGGTTGCTACGGTTACGGTTAGTTCAACATGTGACTCAGTGTTAAACCAATCAGAAAAACTGTGATACCTCTCCAGCTTTATTCTTGTTTTCAGTCGTCGTCTCCTCTGAAAAAGAAATTACAACAAAACAGGTGTGTGTGTGTGTGTGTGTGTGTGTGTGTGTGTTGAGGCCAGCTGTGTAGTATCTCTGGTGTCTGCTGCTGGTCTGATGACATCGCTGGTAATCCATCCACGCTACTGCAAAGCGTGAGGACAGTTGCACTGCATGCTGGGAGAGAAGCTGCCAGAGGTTCCTCTTCAGGTTCATCCAGAGATACTCGACATAGTTCAGTATTACCATCAACGTTTGACTCTGCTGAAACATTTTATGCTGTCAGAAAAAAGAAGCAGTTTTAACTTTGATTTTAGCTTTATCAAATTAATGAGTCAATAATTAAAAATGATTAAAGGTCAGAGGAAAATTAAACCAAAATGTATCTGCAACGGATATTTAAATATTTTTGAGGCAGGTGAAGTTTAGTTTTTTATGGGATTACTGGGTCACTGCAGCACTGAAGTGAAGTAGTCCGCCCACCTGTATGTGGGAACAGAGAGAATATTTTATATGGAGATTAGTGAAAGAAATAACTGCTGACAGAAGCGCTGTGAGCGCCACCGAGAGGCTGGACAGCACATTGCATTAAAATACTGCATGTTCATCTCTGATTATTCATCACAAATGAACATTATCATAGAAATCAGGCGCTTCTTGCAACTGCAGAATTTGCCTGTGAATCTTTGTTTTCTTCAGTATCACAGTAATCCAGTGATAGTTGTCTGTACATCCATGACTACAGTTAATTCAGCAACAACATGTAGACAAACACATATGGTGTTGAGGGCAGGTTTATTAGTATCTCACATTTAATACACAAGAGCAATTCAAAGCTCTCTACATAATCATTAAATCATTCAAATGATACTTAAAAGAATAAAAACCTTATAATGGAAATTAAAATGTTAAGAACTGACACACAAATACAGTCTAGACCTGTATGTAAAGTGTCATGAGACAACTACTGTTGTGATTTGGTGCTATATCATTAAAACCCAAGGACTTCATTACCCATCATCCTGTCCTCAGCTCGGCCTCAGATTACTGCTCGCTCCAATCTGATCACAATCTCATTAGTTGAACTAACGTCCGCCTGTCGCTGAGTCACTGCCGTGTGACAGCTGGCCTGCCATAACACAGCACACAGAGTGGATAACACGCACGTCACTGCATCTGTCCGTTAATCTGGTGTCACTGATCGACCTCTGAAGGACTTTGATTTTGAAACAGCACATATTTATTCTGGGGGAGTCATTGTGTCACAGTAACAGATATTCAGTCACTCAGTCTCATGTCATGTTGCATGTGGAAGGTGAACTAAGTAGTAGAAAGGAAAAATCCATATATATACAAGATAGATAGATAGATAGATAGATATAATCTCTCAGAGTTGGAAGCCCTGAGTTTTGACTTGCAGGCAGCAGGAATCTACCTTTACAGTTAGAATTATCTTAAGGTTCAGTTTTAGTCCGACACCAGACTGTTGGTGGACTGTCAGGGCCCTTCGCTTCATGGATTAGAGACTCCGGGATCTTTGGGGGCTCTTTTGTTTGTGTCAGGGTACAGTTATAGATTTCAGTACTGGCCCTGGAAATATAACAATGACATATGTTAGGAATCTATATTCATGGGCCTCACATTATAGGAAACATATTATTGCAGGAGATGTTTGTACCACAGTATAACGGACAGCTTCACGCCTCATTTAGCTGTTACCGAAGCATGTCTGTCACATGACTTGATCCGGGCTCGTCACTAAATCTGCTGGTCTCCTGATTCATCCTTGGCTGATTAGAAGTCATTCACCTTAGAAAACAAGAACAGCAATAAGTGACACAAGGCTGTTATCATGTCCTGTCAGCTGTTTGCTCTCATCACCAGGGTTTGTGTCAAGTTCTCCATCACTTCAGCTCTGAACAGAAGAATCAGCAACAACTGTTCATATTCACTAAACAGCTGTGGATGGAAACAAACTCAAAACAAATTTACATTTTCTTTATATAAATTCTGGTTTGAATTTGTGCTTCAATTGGTAGCAAAACCTGATTTCTCACAGTAAACTGAATATCTTTGGGTTGTGGACTGTTGGTCAGGACAAAACAAGACATTTGAAAACGTCATCTTTGGGAAGAGAGTTTCTCTGACACCCAAACTGCAGAATAGATTCACTTCCTAATGATTATGAAGGCCTCATGACTATTTAAACTATTTTATATGAGCCAACTGCCATTTTTCAAAAGCTGTCTATAAAACGTTAGCCGTGTAAACAATGGTGGTTACCGCTAATAACGGTGTGTTGTCACAGTGGCTCAAGGTTGAGACGCTAACCCCTGTTAGCACTGGTAGCTCTGTTAGCGCTACCTGGCACTGGGCTGCCTGCCTGCCTGTCTTACCTCTGGGCTAGCGAAGACGAGAAGACGAGAGCCATATGCAGCTACATCACTACAGCGTTCCCATCGACCGTGCAAATGCAAAAAGAAAAAGGTATTACAGTAGTTGTTGGGGCAGAGTCTCGAACAGTTACTGGTCCAATAACACCTATATTTTCTCAGTCACTCTAGACTGGTTTCTTGTTACGTATTTGTTTATTTTCTTCACATGGAGCGCAGTAAAGGAATATGAACATAGATCAATAATTGGGCCTGATGTGGTGATATAAGACTATGGAGAGAGTAGTGTTTTTGTTAAAATGGTTCAGCATTAGAATCACCGTTTCAATGTTTGGTACTTGCTGTAGGTCACATGTGTCCCTGGTGTAAATGATAAAGATGATGAAATGTATAGTTTGTCTGAATCTCCACAACGCTGGCAGTTCTAGTGAGGCAGCCGAGTGAGGCGCTTGTACAGTCTACGGTCACGATGACACGCGTCTGTACATTCATTCATTCATTCATTCATCCCAGCTTCGACTGACAGAGAGAAGCAGTGCGTCTGGTTCAACATGGCTGCTATTGACAACAGTGTGTCACGATCATGTACCAGGTACTGTGCTGGTTTACTGCTCAAGTCTACTGTGGCACTACTTTGCCTACAGAGCCGATGCTGGTGGCGAACACGCTGACATAACGAAGGTCACCAAAGCTAGAGGGGAAGATGAAGGCATGAATTTGCTCCATTTGGACACCAGTCTGGAAAATGTAACCCGTCAATCGTTTGCAGCTCAGTAATAATATCTAAACTGGGGAGGCCTCACACACCCTCAGATCTGATCATTATGACCGCTGCACAGATCCTACATGAACGTCCATCCTCCAACTGAATGAGAGACAGACAGGCAGGCAGACAGACACATGACAGAGAGTTAGGACAGGCAGACAGACAGGTACATGACAGAGAGACAGAGAGGTAAGACAGGCAGGCAGGCAGACAGATACATGACAGGGAGAAAGAGAGGTAAGACAGGCAGGCAGATACATGACAGAGAGGTAAGACAGGCACGCAGACGGATACATGACAGAGAGGTAAGACAGGCAGGCAGGCAGACAGATACATGACAGAGAGGTAAGACAGGCACGCAGACGGATACATGACAGAGAGACAGAGAGGTAGGACAGACAGATAGATACATGACAGAGAGACAGAGAGGTAAGACAGGCAGGCAGGCAGACAGATACATGACAGGGAGAAAGAGAGGTAAGACAGGCAGGCAGATACATGACAGAGAGGTAAGACAGGCACGCAGACGGATACATGACAGAGAGACAGAGAGGTAAGACAGGCAGGCAGGCAGACAGATACATGACAGAGAGGTAAGACAGGCAGACAGACAGGTACATGACAGAGAGACAGAGAGGTAAGACAGACAGACAGATTAATAGATGGAGTCAGAAATCAAGAATGAAAAGCTGCATTTGAGTTTAGCAGCTCCATGCCAGCAGTGTTGTTAAGGGCAACCGTTGCAAATGAAGAAACATGTTGTCATGGTAACACTGTGTGTGTATGTGTGTTTTAAATAGATCCTCACTGCATGCCGATTACAGCTGATTTACTTTCCAACAGGCAGCTGGAAAGTAACTAAAGTACATTTACTCAAATACACTTCTAAGGTACTACAGTATTTCTATTTTAAGCAGATTCTTGCCTCTACTCCACTACATACTTATTATTATTTATTAACATGCCATAACATGGGCGATATGTTGGTGTGTAGAATATGAAGTGTTTTGTTTGTATTATAATAACTGAAATTAAAATTATTCAGTAAAACTAAAAATGAATGAATTCCTTATAGAAGATGAAACTATGAAAACACTGAAGTGGAATCTGTGTATTTGGATGAAATGTATGTAGGTAGTGTTTATATTGTTTGTGTTTGTCTTTCTACAGTTTGTGGTTTGCAGCAATGATTTGTTTCTGTTTGGAACATGAATTTATTATTGATATCAACATAATTCATGTATTTATTCATATAACTGCACACTTCACTACATTTATTGACAGTTATAGATACTGGTTTCTTATCAGATTAAGATTTTACATTCAAAATATTAACATACAATATGATGCATACCATGAGTGGTATTTGAGACTGGAAGAACTCCTACAGTAAACCAATTCATTACATAAGGTGAACACAACCTTAGTGTAAATGACCCCATAAAAGGTCCATTATTTTAGGTGAATTACGTTATTAATATACAAGATAATTTCTATTTTTTGATACTGCATTTATCTACTTTTTGAAAATGAATTTAACTGTTAGCACTCAGCACACACTGAACTGTCTCTGTGTGTTTCTGGAACACTACAGGACCCATCAGCCTTATATTTTGTGCACATTTATGAGTATATGCTCAAAGATCTTACTCTTGGTCTTTGTCTTGCCCAAAAACTGACTAGAAAAGTTATTAATTCCACACCTGACATGTTAAGATCCACTAAAGTCATTGATACTAAATGAATAAAAACCCTGTTTTTATTAGCTTCACCACCATCTTGTGTGTGAATGTGAAGGAGCCGGGGGAACAGATGAGGGAAGCAGCGAGGGGTTTCATTTAGTGGATAACAACCTTTAAATAAATAACAGCAGGGTCTAAATAAATAGCAATGTTTAACTTGAGAAGTTTAGACTTATCGTCCCGTTTAATGTTTCTTCATTAAGTTTAAACATGAAGCTTGGTTACAACACAGAGATCTGCACGTTTCTTCTGCATGCTCCAACAAAGCTGCAACATACAGTTTGTTGAGATAATAAACTCCCAGCTGATCATGATGTTATTTAATATTTCAGCAGAGAACCTTGATGATTATAGTGATAATACTGTTTGTTCCCATAATGATAATAGCTTGAAAATTTGATAGCAGCAAACCCCTAATCTACTGACAACTTTACCTTAACAATCTCTATGTCGATGTTTGACTTGGCTTCACACACACACACACACACACACACACACACACACACAGTTGGACCCCAGGGTGTTGTCCTGTGGCTCGGCTCTGAGAGGTAATTCATCACCTCTCTATTCATATCAGCTAGCCTAGTTTCCCCTGCAGCACTCACACTCTCTCTCTATCTCTCTCTCTCTCTCTCTCTCACACACTCACACACACACACACACACTGAGTACATGCACACAAACCAACACCACAGTGAACAGAAACCGAACAAACTCTAAGGTACTTGAGAAAGCCGTAGCCAATCAACTATGTGATTTTCTCCATACAAACAGCTTATTCGAGGAGTTTCAGTCAGGATTTAGAGTAAATCATAGCACAGAGACCGCACTAGTCAAAGTTACAAACGACCTCCTAATGGCATCAGACAAAGGACTCATCTCTGTACTTGTCCTATTAGATCTTAGTGCCGCATTTGACACCATTGACCATCAGATTCTCTTACAGAGACTGGAATACCAAATTGGCATCAAAGGAACCGCCCTAGGCTGGTTTAAGTCATATTTCCTAGACCGTTCTCAGTTTGTTCATGTTCATGATGAATCCTCCATGCAAACCAAAGTTTCTCATGGAGTTCCACAAGGTTCTGTATTAGGACCACTTCTATACACTTTATATATGCTTCCTTTAGGGAACATTATTAGGAATCATTCAATTAACTTTCACTGTTATGCCGACGACACCCAATTATATTTATCGATCAAGCCTGATGAAACCAATCACTTAACTGAACTATAAGCATGCATTAAGGACATAAAAAATTGGATGACCCACAATTTTCTGATGCTAAATTCAGATAAAACTGAAGTTCTCGTAATAGGACCCAAACACCTTAGAAACTTTCATTCCAGAGATTTAGTTGCCTTAGATGGGATCACCATGGCCTTTCTTTTCGTCTTTGATAAGGATTTGTCCTTTAATGACCATATAAAACAAATTTGTGGAATCTGTGGAATAAACTACCACTCTGTGTGAGTAGACTTAAGACTTTCCTTTTTGATAAAGCTTATAGTTAGTGCTGGCTCAGGTCATCCCTTAGTTATGCCTTAAAGAGACTATCTATCTGTCTATCTACCTGTCTACCTCCCAGAATTGATTTTGATTCTCAATATCTTTAAGTTTCTTGCGGGTAATTTTTTATTATTATTGTAATGTTATTGTATTGTATTATTGTATAATATTATAATATTATGACATAATATTAGACAGCTGATATGTAACGATAAATGTCTGCAGCTCGCCAAGGAACCTCCAGCGACTCGATTTGACTCCTCTAGCTCTGAATTAGTTTCAGATGAACTTTGGAAGCTTTTTTTGGACAGAACGAGGGCAGCTATAGATTTTGGCCCCATCTCATATAGTGTATTGACTTTCTGGTGGAATACCTTCAGGGTTGGTAGGATTGTTACCTATTTCCACATACATAACTGGATGTCAGTATTGTATTAAAACACAAACAGACTTGAAAAACACAATTTATTTTAAACAAGGACTTTCCTCTGTCATGTTTGTGTAGGTCTGTCATTGACTGGATTTTATTTTATCCTCTGCTGTCAGACATAAAGAGGAACTGCTTCTCCTTTATATTTGCAGGAGGACAGAGAGGAGAGTAGCAGTGATACCACTGATGTCAGTTACCTCCTCCGTGATGTCATTAGTCAGGAGTAATTAGACTGAGTTAGCAGTAAATGTGACAGTGATATATGGATTATTGATCTTAAAATAAGTAATGATAGCAGTCTGACCTCTGTCACACTCTGCAGTTTCTCTCTCTGTGTCAGTATGTGTCTCTCTCTCTCTCTCTCTCTCTCTCTGCAGTGTGCTAGAGGTATGTTAATGAAGGCTCCAGCCTGCTCTGCAGTGGTTGCAGCTCGCACGCTCCATACTAATACAACCGCTGCCTGGATAGAGAGGGGCGGGGCAGTGCGGGGGGTCAGAGAGGTACTTTATGCTGAGGAGAGAGAGTAGGAACGAAGTTAAAGATGGACAAAGATGTAGAGGACTGAGGCGAAAGGCACAGAATTATAACGCATAGTTTTTCTTTCTGCTATGTGGTTAAATCTAGTTTTAGTTTAAAGGAGAAGAGAAGATCAAGGACAGAAGTAAGGCTAGCATTGTGTGTGTTTTATTTATGCATTTAATCAAGCCTCAAGCATTAGATGTGGGTTTCACATCTGCTCTTTTTATACGCTTTAAGTGGAAACACTGAAAATTCACAAAAAGTTAAAACATGTCAAAATCTGTTTCTGTGCTTGGATGAGGTGGAAAAGTTGACGTGTGGATAAAAGCAAAATGGAAACAGCTTTAGTAAATAAATGATGACAGGAAGCATGTGACATAACTGCCCCCGATGTTTCCACACTACTGCAGAGAGAAAACATGGCGGCTCAGTATGTGTCTCTATAACTAACACAGGGCTGTTATCAAAACGCTTCCAACAGCAAGAAGCTACGGTGCCATCATGTTCTCCATTACCAGGATGTGGATCCCGAATCAGCACTAACTGACGACTGAGAACAAGAGTATAGGTGAAAAATTTAGTCGTCAAAAGCCTCCAATAGTTAACGTTTACGCCATCTAGCAGCCGTAGCAACCGTCCACACAAAAAGTGTCTGTATAGGTTGAAAATCCAACCAGCAAAAAACATCCTGAAGATAGCTCGCTGGCAAAAAGTGTTCGCTTAACATTTCCAACCATGTGATGTTTAGTGTTTCCCAAACCATGATCTCTCTAACCCTAACAGAACCACAATAATTGTATATACAAGTAGTGAGTTCAGAGACACACCGAGAGCTCATACTGGCATTTGTTTCACAGACATATAAAATACCAGCCTGGCTTATATCATGCCTGCAACTGTCACATCACATAGAGGGGACTGAAATGTGGGGAATAAGGTCTGGGTTGGTGGAGCGGGGACACAATTCATCTGCTGGGAGACACGTGGCAGCTTGGTGAAAGACAAACTTTATTGTTGATGTATTCTGGAAGAAACCTCAGGAAGAGCCACAGAGGAGGGATCCCTCTCCCAGGACGGACAGACGTGCAATGATGTCACATGTACAGAACAAATCAACACACACATTAATCAAAACTAATAACTTTTGTTTCCTAAACTTAAACACACACAGGACTCAGGAATCAATCAATCAATCAATCAGTTACTTTATTTATCCCACACCGGGGAAATTCACTTATTACAAGCAGCTAGGAAGTGAAGTTCGGTCTACATTTCATGCCGCCGCCATCCACATCGAGCTCCACACGACTCCAGTGCAGTTTGAACATAATCCGGTCTGTGATTATTTATTATTATTTGTTTTGGCATCAAGAATAGAAAAAACATTTAGTTGTACATAAACGCAGTTTCTCAGAAGCAGGGTCTGTCTGTTGTTGTACTTGGTTGATGATTCGAGAAGGTATTGATCCAGTCGAGCTGAGCTCTCCAGTCATAACTAACAATACACATATTGGAACCTGAAACCTCTAATGCTAGGCTACTACAGGCTAGCCATGCTAGCTATTGTGGGAGCCAAATGTCTTTCCTTTTTCTGTAGTTTGTATTCATATGTACTCAAACAAGCCATTTATTTTAGTTTTTTAGACTGTACAATTAAAATTAATATATATATATATATATATATATTCATTCACTCCTTAAAATACGGTTTAACCTCATCCTGAAAGCGTCTTACAGCAAGGTCTGTCAGGCAGAAATGACTCTTAGTTAGCAGGTCACCTGACAGGTGGCAAGTTTCAGTGAGTGTCCTGTAGCTGTAAGGTCATAGGTTCAATGCTTTTAATAAGAGAAGTAACGGTACCCTGAACCCTCTCTGGAGGTGACAAATGAGCTGAAAAGCGAAAAGCTCGTCAGTGAACACAGTTAGCAACTGGCCTTCCTGTGTCCCTCTGAAAATACAGTAAACTATCTTTATCTGTGCATCATCCTCCCTCTCCTGACCCACTGTACACTATACATGTACATGCACTGTACACTGCTGTGATGCTAACTGCTAGTGCTAATGGCCGAGACTGACTGTGTGCTAACCATAAGTGTGTTCTAAATGCTAAGCTAACTCCTGTGATGTTACATTAATGTTGTATGCTGGTTAAGACTCTATACTAACTGCTGTATGCTTCCATTAATACACATTAAACATGTTACGATATGCTGACAATAAGCTAACTGTTGCTAATTGCTCTGCTGCTGTTATTTACTGTGTGCTAAGCTAATACTAAGCTAATGCTAATAGAGTTAAATGTGCTTTTTGCTTTAAGACAACTAGCAAGAGACAAGAGAAGCTGGCTGCAGCAACATGGCAGGCGACAGAGGTCGACCGTATACAGGAAGTCATGTGACATTAGACATTATTTTCTTTTATTTAAAAATATTGAAATAGTTTTACAAATGTTAAATATGTCCAGTGAGAACAAGAACATGTTCTCCACATGTGACGGTGATACTGTGGACATTAATCTGCTGGTTTCCATCAGACTTTGGAAGTTTTAATCATGTTTTAAAGTCACTAAAGTCCACGTATTGTTTCATTATAACATCATAAATCAACTTAAATTGATATTTTGATGCACTCTATGTTACATCTTTTACCAAACGTGACCTTTGACTATGTTTTATCACAGTATTTTCAGTTTATTGCTAGCAACATTCAGTGAAGGAGATCATATTGTCACCTGACTTCCTGCATACAGACAACCACCATTGTGACTGCAGCCAGGTGCCTCTCATACTTTGCTAATCACTACATGCTGCTATAAATACATTGTGCTAAGCTAATGCTGATAGTGTGCTGTAATGCTGACTGTGCTAACGGTGTGTGTTTATGTGTGCCTGTCTGTTGTTGTTGTTGTTGTTGTTGTTGTTGTTGTCTACCTTTCTCTGTTTCTATCTTGACTTTATTTTTCTCTCTTTTTTCTTTCTCCCTCTCTCCAACTCTCTATCTTTCTCTTGCTCTTTCTATCTCTTTCTGTCAGGTCTTATTCCTCCTCCTCCACCTGTTCTACTACCACCACCTCTTGTCGTTCCTTCAACAACCCTACTAGCATCAACACTCCTTCCTCCACCTCCTCCTCCTCCTCTCTCTACTCCTCCAGCCTACCTCCTAACAGCCACGCCACCTACCATCAGTACTGCTGTCCCGCGCGCCTCCGCCTGCCCAAGCCTCCCTGCGCCCTGCCCCCCGCCAAGCACCACGAGCAGGCAAGGTAAGGGCCAGAGTCCCCCCTTCTCCACACCCAGCCTCACCCGCTGTTCCCCACTCTGCCTCCATCCACCATACCGTCCCCAGTAGTCAGCCTCCCCCAGACCACATGCGCCAGCAGAGAGCGAGGTGAGTTCATTCAGAGTGAATCTGACGCCCTTCATCCCCAAACAAACCCAAAGAGTCCAGATGTTGTCAATGGATGTTCTGTCCAAAGACACATATGTTAGTGTAAAGTCTCTATAAATAAATTAACACAGACTCACTGTTTACATCCTTATAAATAAAGTTCAAATATTAAACGATTCATTTATCGACAGGAAAATTGAATTTTTTTGATAATCAAGCAGTAGTTTTAATTTCAATCAGTAGCAGTAATTATCAGCTTCTGACCAGTGGAAGGCAATGAAAAATATACTGTACATATGTATTTTATTTTATGTGCACATACATAAAATACAGACAATAAAAGGTTAAGAAGCTACAGTCTGATACAAACAACCTCCCATCAACTTAGAGACAAACAAATCAACAAACAGAATTGAGAAAAATACAACAAAAAATTATGACAAGAAACAAAATGAACAGAAAAACTAACAAGTAGAAAACAAAGAAATATATGAGAAAAAAAATGAAACGTTGTGAATTGAATGTTAGTTTTATTTATAAAACACCAAATCACAACAAAGGTTGTTGAAACTTTTCGTAAACAAAAACACAGAGAGCTCGGATTCACTCTGAACGCACCGCCAGCCTCACCTGCCCCCAGACCTAGCTTCCTCTCCTCCCCCCTCCTCACCCGCCCCCTCTCGCTCCACTCTCACCCCACCATCCTGACGCTGAGCATAAACAGGCAGGTTTAAATGAGTCAGTGGAACTAATTATTATAAATTTATGTTTACTCATTTTTACAATAAAATAACAATAATAAATAAAATGTTGTTAATGCACAACAACATACAAAAACAACAATAATATAAATAAGTAATAGATTAAAAAACAAAGATCAATATACATTAAAAAGTAAATTAGAAATAAAGTTATCAGTGGGATCCATATTATTAGGGAGCTGAATAAATAAATAACATTAAAAATGTGAAATTTGAGTTGAAGCCGTCAAACATTTCTCATCCGACTTCCCGTTCAAATAGAGCACACAGAGAGCCACAAACAAGCAGATCCACACATACCAGCTGTTTACAGATAGACAGACAGACAGACAGACAGACAGACAGACAGATATATAGATTGATCCCGAAGGAAATTAAGGTGTCCAGCAGCGATACATATAACACTAGGGGTGTGACGAGATCTCGCGAGATGAAAATTCTCGAGATTTCTCGTCGGGTTGGAAATCGGTCTCGCGAGATTTGTTGTCCAACAAGCAGCCGGAAAACACATGCATAACTATTTGCGACGCCCCGCCACTTTTAAATTGTGATCCAACAAGCAGCCGAATGACGTCGGAAAACAAAACAAAGTTAAATAAAAGTCTGTTGTCCAGGCATTCATATTTGTAATTTAGTTTTCTTAAAATCTCGTCTCGTCTCGATCTCGTGAACTGAGTGTCTCGTCACACCCCTATATAACACATTACACAAAACCAACATATCAGCACAGCAACAGCAAAAACGCATAGCACATACACACAACACATCCAGCCTATCAGTCATTGCACATGCCCTGCATACATACATACATTCACTCAACTGTCTTCCAAAAACACCAGGTAGTAAAATGTCATAAAAATATAAAAATGTCATACTAGTAAAATACCTGTCATGGTAATGAATAAATAGATAAATATTAGTGCAAAACAAGGTAATGATTGGGGGTGGGATGTGGTGCACAGTTTTGAGAAAGAGAAAGAGAGGTAAGAGAAGAAATTAATCCAAGAAGAAGAAGAAGAAGAAGAAGAGAGTCCTCAATAAGCCTTTCTAGAAAAAAACTGAAATACTTCTGTTAAACAGCAACAAATACTGTACTTCAGTTTTACATACACTACATGTCAGAGGTAAATCTAGTACTTTCTACATGTCAGAGGTACATCTAGTACTTTCTACATGTCAGAGGTACATCTAGTACTTTCTACATGTCAGAGGTAAATCTAGTACTTTCTACATGTCAGAGGTACATCTAGTACTTTCTACATGTCAGAGGTAAATCTAGTACTTTCTACTCCACTACATTTATCTGACAGCTTTAGTTACTGTTCAGATGCAGATTTGACTCAATGGATAATATAAGAAGCTTTTAAAATCCAACACATTGTTAAAGATGAAACCAGTGGTTTCAACCTTTTAGTCTGTTGACGTCTTACTAAAAGCAGTGTGTAGTCGGGTCACATTTCAGATGTCTATGAGTTGTTAACAGCTCCACCAAATAGTGATTTTTACCTCTAAACTTCTCACATGGTTTCATTTCAATAAATGTTCAAATGATCCAATATTTCAGCAAAAATCAAAGATGAGAGAAAAAGTCCAAAAGCTGAAAACAGATTTGTGTATCAGAACTTTGTTTCTTCTTCTTTCCTCTCCCATTAATCATCTCACGACCCCTCAGATTTACCTGGTGACCCTTTGGAGGGCCCCGACCCCTAGGTTGGGAACCACTGGACTAAACTATCTAACTGTATATAAAGTAGTTGAAACTAGCTCCACCTCCAGCAGCTACAACAGTTCATGGTTGGTGACGTCATATGAACCCTACGGTGTAGGTTATTAACCATTTGATTGGCAGTTAACAGTAACTGTAGCATAAAACAGCACATAAACATTATTATCGTCTTACCTTTACTTATAAATTTATAAATGAAGTCCATGCTCATGGATACGTAATCCTCCATTTTGAAAATGAGACTAAACAATCTAAAAGAATAACTGGACGGTTGCACTTGACTTGCTAACTATTTACTGTAGTTTGTCACCACTAATTATATGATTCTTTAGCCGCAGTGCAATCTCTGGGATCACCAGCGCCCCCTAGCATGAGGCAGGAGAACTGCGTGCCTCACCTTGTGCCTCTTCACAGGTGTTTTATAATCGCTCAGCACAAGAAACATGTTACACACAAACACTGTACATCATTTACATCATCTAAACTATGTAAATTCACCTCATATAGTACAAGTGGTTGAATATTTTGATACCGACATCCGACAGCAATACCATCTTATTGCATATTCATTGTGCAATCACACACACACACACACACACACACACACACACCTACTTCAAAAACTCTTGTTTTATAAACATATTGGAAATACATTTAAATGTGTTTATCATCATATTGAGACTCTGATCAGCTGTGTGAGCTTTATGTTTGTGGAGCACATTGAACGCATCATCTGGAATATGCTACCCAGCTTTAACTCTGCTGACTTTATTATATTCATTTACAATCATATTCAGTTTTTATGTCATATAGTAGGTCTGTTGTCTATATGCTCCAGTCTGGAAAAAGATACCACTCGCTTCCTGTATTGCTCTTAGTCATTTCTTACGTTAATAATCAGTAGGAAGAACCCAACAGATCAATACATGGGCTGATTGTTTTGGCTGAGTTTTAATCAGCTAGATTTCAGTGTTCCCTCTTGCAATAATAATAATAATATTAATAATACTTTTATAGCACTGTTCAAAAACAAGTTACACAGTGTTTTACAAGGACATGAAAGCAAAAGAAATGACCAGGTGAATATTAAATAAATTATTTTAAATGCTTGAATGACTGAAACACAGTAAAAACAAAAGTAATAAGCTGATTCAAGAGAAAGATATTCAATATTATGAGAGACTTTAAAAAAGGAACCTCCTCCTGACTTTACTGGAGGATGTCAGGCTGCTCATATGAGGTTCGTATGTCGGAGATATAATCAGGGTCAAACCCCAAACGTAATGACTAAAATGTCTAAAACGTGCAGGTTACCAGTTTATAGACTGCAGATTTCTGGCCAGGTTTTATTGACAGAGACAGGACTAAAGATAAAGCCAGTTACAGTAATCAGGATGTAATGAAAGCATGAAGGACAATTTTCAAAGTCTTTTGAGATATTTCTGATGTCATAGAAGATTTCTGTACTGGATTTTAATTATCACTCCTGATACACCTGGGCACCTGCAGCCATCTACCTGCTGAGCTTTTAGTTAGTCTTATATCCATCCTCTTAGAGTGGACCACAAATTAAACACACTGCTACTAATTAAAGCATTGACCTATTAGCTGCTGTTAATCACTGGTTAGTGTGTAGCAATTAGCTGCTGTGATTACAGTCTGATTACTGCTATGACTCGTTCAGTGAGAGGAAAGAGACTTTCTTCAATGAAGCTGCATCAACGATTGGTTTCATTATTAGTTATTCTGCTAATTATTTTCTCCATTAATCAATCAATTGTTAAATCTATGAGTTGTTAAAAAGGAGTGAAACATGCCTGTTATGGTTTCCCACAGATCAAAAAAATGAATTAAAATGTTTTGTTCTGTTCGGCCAATAGTCCAAAACTGACCCGACTACACACTGCTTTTAGTAAGACGTCAAAAGACTAAAAGGTTGAAACCACTGGTTTCATCTTTAACAATGTGTTGGATTTTAAAAGCTTCTTATATTATCCATTGAGTCAAATCTGCATCTGAACAGTAACTAAAGCTGTCAGATAAATGTAGTGGAGTAGAAAGTACTAGATGTACCTCTGACATGTAGAAAGTACTAGATTTACCTCTGACATGTAGAAAGTACTAGATGTACCTCTGACATGTAGAAAGTACTAGATTTACCTCTGACATGTAGAAAGTACTAGATGTACCTCTGACATGTAGAAAGTACTAGATGTACCTCTGACATGTAGAAAGTACTAGATGTACCTCTGACATGTAGAAAGTACTAGATGTACCTCTGACATGTAGAAAGTACTAGATGTACCTCTGACATGTAGAAAGTACTAGATTTACCTCTGACATGTAGAAAGTACTAGATTTACCTCTGACATGTACAAAGTACTAGATTTACCTCTGACAGGTAGAAAGTACTAGATTTACCTCTGACATGTAGAAAGTACTAGATGTACCTCTGACATGTAGAAAGTACTAGATTTACCTCTGACAGGTAGAAAGTACTAGATTTACCTCTGACAGGTAGAAAGTACTAGATGTACCTCTGACGTGTAGAAAGTACTAGATGTACCTCTGACATGTAGAAAGTACTAGATTTACCTCTGACAGGTAGAAAGTACTAGATTTACCTCTGACATGTACAAAGTACTAGATGTACCTCTGACGTGTAGAAAGTACTAGATGTACCTCTGACATGTAGAAAGTACTAGATGTACCTCTGACATGTAGAAAGTACTAGATGTACCTCTGACATGTAGAAAGTACTAGATTTACCTCTGACATGTAGAAAGTACTAGATGTACCTCTGACATGTAGAAAGTACTAGATTTACCTCTGACATGTAGAAAGTACTAGATTTACCTCTGACATGTAGAAAGTACTAGATTTACCTCTGACATGTAGAAAGTACTAGATGTACCTCTGACATGTAGAAAGTACTAGATTTACCTCTGACAGGTAGAAAGTACTAGATGTACCTCTGACATGTAGAAAGTACTAGATTTACCTCTGACATGTAGAAAGTACTAGATGTACCTCTGACATGTAGAAAGTACTAGATTTACCTCTGACAGGTAGAAAGTACTAGATTTACCTCTGATATGTAGTACAGTGGAAGTATAAAGTAGCATCACATGAAAATACTTAAGTAGAGTACAAGTACCTCAAAACTGAAGTACAGTACTTGGTGTTACTGTTGCTGTTCAAAAGAAGTATTTCAGGTTTTTTCTAGAAAGGCTTATTGAGACTCTCTTCTTCTTCTTCTTCTTCTTCTTCTTCTTCTTGGATTAATCGTATCTCAAGGAAACTTGTGTGATCTTCAGTGTCTTCAGTATCTTCAGTGTTTTTCCACAAACAGCTGTTGTTGTCTCCTGATTGGCTGCTGCAGCGTGCTGTAAGCAGCTGGTATGTGTGGATCTGCTTGGTTTGTGGCTCTCTGTGTGCTCTATTTGAACGACCATGAAACAAAGCACAGAGAGGTTTTGAGATTGATCTGAAACTGAAAGCCGCATCAGCAGGTTTTGACTTGATGATGCAGCTGAACCGTGTTTCATGACTCGTGTCTGAGGCCACGGCTGCTTTTACAAAAACAGAAAAAAATACAGAAAAATACATTTTCACAGCTTCAAAAGTTAATGTGAACCAGTGTGAACTGGAAGGCGTCTGATGCTAAAACGTTGTGATACGTCATGATGATTTTTCACAACGGATTTCAGAATTTAAAATATGTCATCATGTAGTCAAAGGAGTTGAGTTGTAAGTAACTGGACTGTTTCCTGGAGTTTGAAGACGTTTCATCTTTCATCCAAAAGGCTTCTTCAGTTCTACCCTGATGATGGAAACCAGGAGCTATATCTGTGGATCACAGAGGGTGGAGCTGTAGACCACACCCCTCATTCAGTAACAAAGGGTCACATGAGTGATCAAGGTGTGAATTAGGATGAGAGTCATTGTGGTCACATGATCCAGAGAATGAGACCTGCTCTGATGGTGAAGAGCAGTTAAACTTCCTGGGATGAGATCTCAAGTCAGGATGTAGCAGACAGATCATGACGCAGCTCAAAGAAAAAGTCCTGTTGCTTACAACTTAACTCCTTTGACTACGATGACCTGGGTGAGTGAGAATCTACACAGACATGTCATCATGTAAGTAAAAAGTTTAAATGGATGCAGAGACTCAAGTTTAAATGAGGTTAAAAATCACATCTGAGATCATTATTGCACTAATCTGCACTTTAACTGACAGCAAACACTGATTCATCACAAACATCTCTCCTCTCCATCCTCCTCCTCCTCCTCCCTCTCTTCCTCTCTCTCCTCCTCCCCTTGAGTAAACCCTTCAGACTCAGACCTGTTTGGTCTTTGTGTAATTTTCGTGATTATTTTGTGTCCTGATGTGATGAGGCGACCTCATCCAGTTGGTCCCTCATATGACTCTGCTGTGTAACACTGACCTCAGGTGGCCGGTTGTAGTACTGCAAACTCCAAACTTAAAATCCGACTGCTCTTCTTTTCTTAAACCTTTTCACACTCTTTCTCCTCTTTGTCTGCCATCTTCTTGTCTTTTTCTGTGCCATCTACTTCTTCAATTCTGTTTTGCCATCTCTTCTTCCTCTTCTTCTCTGTGTCTGTGTCTATCTCTCAGAGAGGAGGAAGATGACGACATCGCCCATCAGTTCTGTTGCCCCGCCTCCGAGTGCAGTAGCCCCTCCTCTAGGTAACCAGGGGCGACTGCGAGCCACCAGCCCCCGCCCCCTCACCCCCCGTCCTGCCCAGCTCTTTACGGTAACGGTGATAATGAAGCCGTTCCTCCGTCCTCCAAAACTTCTGATCACCAATCAGCTAACAAAAATATAACCATAACCTTTAAAATCAAGCAGGAGGGAAATCCAGGTTGTTCAGATTCAAAGCTTGTGTGATTAGAAATCTGACTTGCAAAACTTTAAGTTCTTGTGCAAAATAAGAAAACTCAACCTTTAAAAGAAGACGTTATATTATAAAGCTGGCTTTACAACTCTGCTGCTGCTTTCTTTTCTTTTCTTTTCTTTTCTTTTCTTTTCTTTTAAAAACTTTAACAAGTTTTCTTAAAGATGAGAAAATGATTCCCGAACTTAAACAGCGGGCTTTAAAGCAACAGGACGGATCATCAACATCCACTCTGCAGGATGCAGTGACTCAACTGAACCATGAGTCTGCATCTTTGTGCGAGTCGCTGGATGGTCTTTGACCCCCATCTGACGACAAACTCAGACCTCGTCTCGTAGTTCGGGTCTGCACGGGGACTTAAACAGTTTAACCTCCCTGTCCGAGCATGAAGCCATGACCCTGCTGTTGTTTCCTGACGTCACTGACGCGCTTTGTCCAGAGCCCAAGGTCGACAGAGTTCGGCAAAGGTTTCCCTTGATTCAACAACATGCTCCAGGCCCGTACACATCAGCAGGCGGTGCTCATGGAGCTGCTGCAATGTCCAAACTCTGTCTATGCAGGGCTCTGGTGTGCTCTACAGCGCGTCCTCACCATTACACTAAAATCCCTGCAGTGAAGGACTGAAGACTCCTCTGCTCCGGGTTCATGAACTGTATGAGCCGCTCTGGCAGGTAACCGAACATCTCCAGCCACTGGAGTCACATGATCGGTCTCCTGCTCTGTCTTTTGTAGAATCATTACATACAGCAACCGGGGTTCTCCTTATAACTGCTTCTTTTACTTATTTCAACAATTTACTGGCACCCAAAAGCAACATTTCAGTGAGTGCAGCACTGAAGTGCATCAGTGACAACAAGGTGACACGAAACTGGCAGAAGCGGCAGCAGAGTTTGGTGTAAAGGTCGTACAGTTTGAGGAAAGATAACACGTCAATATCTTTACCAACCGAGTAACACGAGGAGAGTTTTCTCCATTTTCAGCATCAAGCAACTGACTGGGAAAAAAAACACATGAAGTGCTTCCCTCTTTTACAGTTTTAGGGAGAACCCTGGTGCCAATGTGTACAGTGAGCACACACACACACACACACACACACACACACAGTCCTCAGACATAAAGAAAGGACATCAGTGAGTATGTTTACATGCACAGCAGTGCTCTGATGATCATCTGTAAGGCAATATTTCATGTAGATACTGGTTTACATGGATTCATTCAATAATCCATTTAAGAAGAGTCACGTTATTTGCTTTATAAATACTCTGATCCTACATGCAGACCAAGATGCACAGTCATCTCCAAAAGTCACGCTGTGAATCATGTCTGTGGCCTGTGGCAGGACATTTGAAATGAGTTTGAATGAGCAAGTGGCAGCTAGCACGGCTGAGTGTGATGCGGTGAGACGATCCAATGCCAAATATCTAATATGATTTTAAAGAAACAATAATTAAAAGCCCATTTACACTTTGCTACTTCATGGGCAGATCAGACTGCTGCCAGATATCCAGACAGCAGCTGAGAAGCATTAGTGAACATCCTCCCTCTGAGCTTCAGACGGGCTCAACCTGATTTTGGAAAACAAGACGCATTGCAGATTTGTGATGTCGCTTACAGGGACAAAAATGTGGCAAACAGAAGTTAAAAAAAATGCCACCAAGACACAAAGTAGGACAAGCTCCAGTATTTGTGGTACATTTTATTAAGTTTGTGTTTGTGGCCTGTAAGATTAATGTAATCTAAACGTTCTTGATGCCAACATCTATTGGTCATTATTCAGCTTTAGGAGTCAAGCTAACATTAGTAAACACAACATGGTCCCAGCTGTGGTAAAAACTAAATTGTTGTCTATCCATAAATATGTAATCAACAGGTTTGATGAGAGTGACGTTTGGTCTGCATGTACAATACCTCAGATTAAGATAAAAGTCAAATAATTAAGTTTTATGTGTCACAGTATCACTGTACTTACTAGCGTGCATGCAAATGTACTCAGTGACCTCCCCTCTGAGAGGATGATGATGAGTATGGAACTGGTGATGAAGGGAAGAACAGAAGTCAAACAGTGTTTTTGTCTTCTGCTTGTCTGTCTCCTCCCTCCTTCTCTTCCAAAAGAAAGGAACATCCTTCTGAATGATGCCAAGTAAAGATACAAGGAGGTGTCAAGTTACAGCAAAAACACCCAAACCTTTCATCTGTTAGCTACACAGTCAAACTTAATGTACTTTTCCTTTTATACTGAGCAGCCTGCAGTCTTTTCTTTAGCATCTTGCAACATGTACATTTAAAATAGCAATATTTCCAAATCTGGTTTGAGACTCACCGTGTGTATGTAAACTCATATTGAGTGTGAGGTGATGTGATGAGGATGATTTAAACACACTTTGATCCAAAGCTTTAATGTGCAGCACGATGACACATGACGGCCACATTTACAACACGTGTTCCTGTATTTGAGAAGAAAAATAAAAATTGACGTAATTTTTAACTCAAAACTTCAACCACCATGAATACTTCTAGTGTTCACGATGAAGAAAAATCATAAACGCATTCAGTGAAACTCGTCCTTAAGTCTTTGAATCTCTGTTACAGCTTGTACTGTAATACTTTCCCACAGCTGGTTCTGCATCCTCAGTGTTTGTGCACTGGACACTTGTGTAAATTGAATACTGAACAACGATTGGCTCCAAACTAGTTGTGATGTCACAAATCATGCTCATAGACCCGCCCTTAAATCATATTTTTAATGAGTTCAGAGAAACTTTCTTCCTTCAACATATGAAAACAAACTCTGTGTAGAGAAGAACAAACATGTTTCTGAGAGGAGTTTATATATATATATATATATATATATATATATATATTGACACCAGCTCATACATCTCTCTGTGTCTTCTGTCTGTAACATCCATCATGATGATGCTACATCCGTTTTACAACTCGTACATCATCATTACGAGGATCTTTCCATCACTGCCAGTTAAACTGCAGTGATTGATGGAAACTGCTTTTCCCTGTGATCGGGTAAAAAGTGAAATAATATAATATTTGACAAGAGTTGACTTTTATATTCTCCAGCACACTCTGCACTACAGCCAACAACATGCTGCAGTTAACGTACATGTTTATTAGAACAATTTAACATTTTTTAGTGTTTAGAAATGTCAATCGTCATTATGTTTAAAATATTTTAAAGCTATGAAATGTCATGTCAGGCAAGAAAAATGACATATTCTTCACCTTTTTTCTCTTTTTTGTGAGGTTCTTCATCAGATTTGACACACTTTCGTAACGTCACAAACTCTTTGTAAATCTCTAGTTTCAGCCTGATAAATGTCACATGTTCATGAGCTGAGATTTCATCAACAGCATCATTAACGCTCCTAAAATATCCATATGAGGCGAGCTGTCAGGAATCAGCAGCCGTATTAGAGAAGCTGAAACAATTAGAAAACACAAATCCATCAGAGCAGCTGCACTGTGACAGAAATAAAGAAGGAATACTCTGACACCAAGTTAGATGCTAAAAACATCTTTTTATAGCAAATAGCTCCATGACTAATATGAACGGAAGTCATGTGACCGTCACAGAGGTGTTAGAGGAGAGAATATTGCAGCCTGCAGTAGGTGATGTTACACTGTGAGCTGCTTACTGCTGCCGACATGAAACCATCAAACCGAGTGAACCGGCAGCCATGATGATGATAATATAAAGACTGTTTCCTGAAGTCCCTCTTAAGAACAAATGTGTTCATATGAGTTCCTGCAGGAGGCCCAATGATGGGATGCCACCTTCCACAAATGAACAGCTCTAATTGTGTTTCCTGTTTACATTACCTGATGATGTAATCACAAAGCACCTCTACTTTCATAGCTACATGAAGTCTGACTCGTGTGAGCAGCATCATTCTTACTTTATCAGCACAGAAACACAAACAGAGATTGTGACAAGTGTCATAAGAGAATAATAAAGTATTATTCGTATTATTCTTACTACACTTACACATGAAAATACTATTATAGATGTGCTGGTAAAAGTTACATGAGGACACTGTGAACACAGAGCAGATAATATTTAACTATATTTAACTGTTAACACTCAGCAGATAAAACTTAGTACAAAATAATTCAGTCCAGAAATCAGTCGATCAATAACAGGATATTTAATAACAGTCAACTACCTGCTTTGGTTTACAGTTTAAACTTTATATGTTTTTTTTTTATCTTGTACAGTCAGTATTCAGAGAATAAACTCCCAGCCAATCACAGTGTGAAGTCATTTAACTTTAGTTTCGCTCTAATAGAGGTCATTTTGATGATTACAGTGATATTTGCACCTAGCATAATCATAGCATGAACATCTAATACTGGCACATCCCATAATGACCCCTGCTGCAACAAACAGGAAGTATTAAACACAGAACTTTAAAAACATTTTAGGGGAGATTACAAATGACCCAGCTAGTAATTATTCAGCTCTGAAACAAGCTGCAACTGAATCTCATTTACATTTAAATATTTGTCTATTTTCTAACTTAAAAGTTAACAGTAAATAAAATAGTTAAGAATACAGTAAAAAATAGGGTTCAAGAGGCTGCAGCAATATTAGCAACTAAAGATAGATTATTTTGCATTGCTTTTTAACCATCTTAGTAGGCTAATATTTAGCGTAGCTAGTTAAAGAAATTGTTAACCTGTTGCAACATCATAAATTAGCACTTGTAAAGTCATTAATATTAATTTAACAGCGTGTCTGTTTGTTGCATCGAGGCTTTCCTGAATATCAGCAGCAGTTAGCGCTGTATGCTACTGTAGTTTTAGACATTTATTAGCAATTAGCATTGTATTCTAGTTCAGTTTTTGGCAGTGCAGTAGAGTTTACTGCTTCTGTATGTGGCTGAATGGCTCCGGACAAACTACCATTAATAACATAGCAGCAGTTTGAACTTTAAGGTTGACGTCTAGAGGAAATGTAATGTGTACAACAGAGGCTTCGTTTACATGAAAATTAATAATCAGGATAACAGCAGATGCATTTTCCTGACTAATATGCCCAATGATTGACAGAATAATGTGAGAATTAACATTAACATTGAAGGCAAACTCATAAAAATTGTAAAACCCGACAGTAAACTGGACAGTTGTTAGCATTTCTGCTAACAGTTGATAGACGTATCCTGCGGTAGCATATTGTAAGGTTAAAACGTGTGTATTGGGATCCACTAGGTCGCATCGTAATCTAGGCTATAGATGCTGTGTGTCTCATGACACTTTTCATACAGAACAGGTCTAGACTGTACTCTTTAATTTACACAACAATTCCCACACGAGCAACAAAACTCCCCTTTAACGAGGAGAAACCTCGAGCAGAACCAGGTTCTAGGTGGACGCCGTCGGCCTGGACCAGTTGGGCTGAGATAGAAAAAGAGGGAGGGGAGAGACACAGAGATGTGCAGCAGCAACCGCTATGATAATAGGAGTAATATGGATAATAATAAAAATAATACTAATAATAATTATACAACTATGACAATGATAGTGACTTGGTGATTCGCCACAACAACCAGCCCTAACTATAAGATTGATCAAAAAGGAAAGTTTTAAGCCTCCTCTTAAACATAGAGAGGATCCCCCTGACTGAACCTGAAGACGATTCACCAGGAGAGGAGCCTGATAGCTGAAGGCTCTGCCTCCCGTTAGACTCCCCGAGACTCGAGGAACCACAAATAAACCTTCATTCAGGGAACACAGTAGGTGAGGAAAGCAGGAGCTGCATGTCCAAAAGTAAATAACAAGACTACAGAAGATTATCTTGATGGTTTCTTATTCTGCCAATAAGACACAATAAGGTCAATATTATTCTGTTAAATAAATCATTTTAAAATGATTTTCATATTATTATCATATTGTGTTTCTGGTATATTCATGCATCACAGTAGGGTGTAAACATGTTTCACCTTTTCTTTTCAATCGATCGAGTCATCGTCCCACTTCAGAAAATGTGGTTTGAAATGATATCCTTTATTTAGAAAAGCACAAAGAGTGTTTTGTATTAATATTAATTTCATGCAAATATTTTTTAAAATTATTTAATGAAGAAAAAAAACCTCTCAAAAATGTCAAATAACTTGCATGTTGGGACTCAGCATAGTGGGATTACATCGCTGTCTCTGTGTCTGTCCTCTGGTCTGGTGTGAGTCTGTGTTATGGACGTATACGTAGCTGCAGGTCTGATCAGTTCACGGGCAGCAATCCAAACTTACACTTTAATATCCTAAAATTTAAAGTGTAATAAAAATGGATTTTATATCTATATCCACTTTTATTAACTCAACAAATACAGATAAAAATACAAATACTGCACATCCCCAAATGACAGCTAGTTTTACTAATGTGGGACCGTCATATACATTGTTAGATTGCTAAAATATGCATTTAAGTACATTAAAGGTGCAATCCAGACAGTAAATCAGGGGTCTTAGTCTTGTTATGCTTGGTTTTTGTTAGTTTATGACCAACTGCAAATTATTATTTTACTAATTTTAATACATAATAGGCTACATAACACAATACAATCAATACATCAATATACTGCTTGTAACAGCAAACACATTAATTACTAAAAGGACCAAACAAACACAGGGAAGTTTTCATTGTATTAATGTTTATAGAGACCCAGATTTCAGCCTGAATCCCGAGTACGATATCTGTTCTGATAAGAGTAGAAACACTTCAGGGATCATTCACTGTACATGAATATGGACGGCATGTCAGCTCCCTTCCTATAGTATCAGTCATAAGTGCACGTCAAATACATTTTTCCCCAAAGATGGTTTCTGTCATTTTAGGTCGTTCTTAACACGTTGATGCTTGTTCACGTCTAGAACATATAGCATCCCTTTAACCTCTGGCCTCCTGAAACGTGTGATATTCACTCTCAGATTATCTCAGGTTTAGTCCTCATCTCTCCTGAGAAAATTATTGAGTGTGAAAGGTTAAAGGTTTTGCCAGCATGTGAAGTTCCTATTTCAAAGTGTGTCTTGGTTTTGTCACAATAATGAGTTGAAAGCCGCGTGGAGTCCCGGTGGGGTCGGTCGTATCATCAACTTCTATACATCATCTGGACCTTTGTAATGCTTGTAATGAATGTGTTTTAGCAGCTGCTGATTCTCTAGTGTGCTTTTAGTTTTTGGTCACTCATTGAAATTCATTGGTGCTAACACACATACACACACACACACACACATACACACACATACATACACACACACACACACACACACATACACACACACACACACAAAGACACACACACATTAACACACACACTATTCTGCACTATGAAACAGGTCATGCTGCGATCACCAACAATCAAATTCAATCAAAATTTTCTTCATCATCAATAATCACTTCGCTAGGAGATGATTTTATATATAATAACAGCCTGACTGATTGTTATTGATCTGCTTCATGTGTATAAATACATAAACTACAGTACCACAAACATATTCCACCCTCAGTAATGTTTCCTTATTTTAATTTTCTCCATATTTCCTTTTTTTTCTATTGCAAGATGCAGATTTCACAGGAGACGATTGTTCGCTTCGTGTAAATACGTGCGAGGAGCTGCACTTGTCTTGTTGGTGCTCGTCAACATGCTGTAATAATCCAGTTCGGGTTATTTGTCTGTAGTCTTCATTACTTTTTAGTGTCTTTGCTGACAAATGTTTGTTTTCTGTGCAACTTGTTTTATATCTGATGTGAACAATTTTTGCTGTGTGTGACCAATTTTCATTTTGTGAGGACATAATGCGATTAAATGAATACAAATTTCAAATGATTAATTGAGAGATGGGGGCCAATGGAGACACAACTAGCATTCATCTGTGCATTAAATATTTTATGATGAAAATCAAGATTTACTTATACAAATACAAACAGGTTCAGTTTTGAAGGGACATATTCAGCTTTTTGTGGTTTTCTGTCCTGATGTTGTTAAACAAGTTCAGAAACTTGAGGTGAACTTTTGTAGAAAAGCTGCCTGCAAATCAAGTCAGAGTTTCAATCTGCTATAAACACAAAGTTCGTGATGTTTTTTCGCACATACTACAGTTATTGCTACGGTTGTTGCTAAGGTGGTTGCTAAGGTGTTTCCAGGTGTTGTCGCGTTGTTCGTTCTCATATTTCAGATGTGATTGAGCTCCAACATGTACAGATGGATGTGAGAAGTTGACATTTGGAGTAAATGAGTAAGCAAAGTGAAATCCTGCTACTATAGTTGTTTACGTATGAAGCTTCCTGAAGCTGACCAATCAGAACAGAGCGGCTCATCAGGAGGCGGGTCTTAAAGAGACAGGAGCTAAAACGTCCTGTTTCAGACAGAGGCTGAACTGAGGGGCTGCATAAAGGACCAGGATAAGATCAATAAGGAGGTTTTAAAGGTTTTAAAGTCAGATTTGATCTTGTTTGAACTCTTCACCTTTATCTACCATGCTAGCTAAGTTTAATCACACATTTAGCACAGCTGTTAAGCAATAATTCATGCTTTTATGACTGATGTAAGTTACTTTGATGACAGCAATAAAAGATAAAATGAACCTCTGCTGACTCAGACTTTTGTTTAGTTTTCATCTGCTGATTTCGAACATCCAGGACTTCAAGCTAGTGTGAAGTTAAACTCTTAAAACTAATGATCACAAGATGACAGAAGCAATCCACAACAAGTTTGTGCAGAAAAGAGAGTTTGTTGAATCTGACTTGGAAAACTCACAAATCTGATGAACAAGTCATTTAGGAGAAGAAGAGGTCTGTGCATTGTACTGAATGTCCTGCATATGTGACCTAACATGGACTCTTGGAAAGAGTTTCTCCACACATGAACAGTTGCAGCATGTGATGGCTGAACACGGTCTTGATGTGTTATTGTGGTGTGACTGCAAAGATCTGCTCGCGTTGTTTCTGCAGGTTTATGATCAGTTTTATGTGACATTTGTGAGAGGCTTTTTGAACGCCTGGATTTATATTCCACTAGCAGAGAACAGGCTGGAGTGTGTTGAATACAACAGGCAGCTTTTCCTCTTTTCTCCTGTCTCCTCTCAACCTCATACTGACTTTAGATCAACACTGACAAATTCATTGGTCATTATCTTCGTCTAGTGAAATATTCACTGTGTTGGATTAGCAGAAGGATAAACTGTTGTTAAGAAATATCTCCTGCACGTAAATCCTGTTAAAAATGTCACGTTTACATTTCTGTTTGTGCACAGATTAAACCAACGAGAGACAAATCTGAGTTTTAGAGGAGTTTGTCATAGAGCTAGGTTTCCAGGCGTTATGCTAAGCTAGGCTAACCATTTCTTCACAGCTGTAGTTGTAGGTTACTTTGCACATTCAGATTATTAAAATATAGTCAATTTATAAATCCTGATGTATTTTCCAGCATCATATAAAGTAGTTAAAATCAGACTGACCTTTACCAGCTGAGACATTTGTAATGTTCACATATTCATGCATCAATAATTACTATCTAGTACTATTATTTATTCTTCTGAAATGGGCCATTGTAGTACTTACACTGTTCTATTGCTACTTTTATTTAAGTAAAGGATCTGATTATTCATTCAGCACTGTTTAACATCCTGTGTCTTTATACAGTACAGATATATCCATTCTGTATATATGTAAATGAAAGGATTCAGTCATTCAAGAGGCTGTTTTCTGTAAATAATTTGGCAGCATATATTTGGGATTTTTAGTCTGAGATTTGGTTGAAAGTTTCAGAAAAAAGAATGCAGACCTTTAATTTACAATCACTTCTTGGAAATTGTATCTCTAGTTAAAATTAGTAATTGATAAACGACTTGACCAGTTTCTGCTGCTCTCGAGTCCTGACTGACATCAAACTTGATTATAATAATCATGACATATTTTAACATTGGAAACAAGCCTTAGCTTGAATGAGCTGAACACACAAACCTTCAACTGTCAGACTCATTGTATCTGCTGCTATGGTGACAAAACAGAGGTTTGGGTTGGGAGGTCGTCCCCGACCTCATCAGCTTCATTCAGACTCGTTCTGATTCTCAGTGAGGGGTTACATGTATAACACACACACACACACACACACACACACTCTCTCTCTCTCTCTCTCTCTCTCTCTCGTACAGCTTCTTCTTCTCCTCTTTATAGCCGTTCTCTTTTATTTCGTCATTTGCTGCTTTACTCTTGATTATCTCTCTGTGTGTCTCATGATGTAAATATACAGATAGTCATTCTTCAGTCTGTTGACTTTATTCTTGTGTAAATTATTTAAAAAGAGATGGATGACATACAATATATTATAAAACAATACAAAATAAATCTATTATCCACTGAAAACAATGAGAATGTACCTGATGATGATGATGATGATGATGATGACGACTGTTTCTGTGTGATGATTAACAACTGTGATGATGATGATGATGATGTCATGACAATTACTATGACGATGGTAAACAATGAGGATGATGATGGTGGTGAATGATGAAGATTAAAAACTCCTGTGATTCTAAAGAGATGTTTTCTTCCTGAGTCCATCCTGATAGTCGCAGACAGTCAGCTATCAATACACGATAGATACCGTCTGCTTATCCATAATATTTAATTCCAGACAAATCAAGGTTTTTCTTGTGTTTATACACGTCAACATTAATATTAAAATAACTAACGTATGCTCAGTTTAATCATTCACACTCTTGATTTAATTATTCCTGTTCTCAATTCAATAATTTTTGATCCTGATTTAATATTTGTGATGTGACAACTGACACTTTACTGTCATATTGAAAAAACAGATTCTCAGGCAGCTTTTTCATAAAATCATAAAAAACATCTTTTTTCCATCTTTGATTTCAAATATTTCTAAGCTGATTTATGTGTATATATATATATATATATATATATATACATATATATATATATATATATATATATATATATATATATATACATATATATATACATATATACTGGAGAGGGAGGAGTTCTGCTGGTCAGCTGATGTCATTTGGACGTCAGGTGGGGGATAATTTGATTAAAGTCTTAGTGAGTGAGAAACGGAGGCAGCAGCAGACTTCACATCGAACTCATTCACTCTTCAGAAACACATCAGCACTTTTTCTCTCCTGCTCGATCAAACTGGATTTCCATCAACCTGACTGGAATTCAAACATTTCTGCTGAGACGCCACAGGAAGCAGGAAGTGCTGAGTACAGGAAGTATCATCAGGAGCAGCGGTTTAGGTTGAAACACTGAAGTATCTGAATGCTTCATGTGACTCACGTTGACGTCTTTTGTGACTGTTTCTCATGTCTGACTGACTGAACGGACTCACCAGCTGCTTGATAAACTGATGTTGAGCTCAACCAATAGATAGATAGATAGATAGATAGACAGATAGATAGATAGATAGATAGATAGATAGATAGATAGATAGATAGATAGATAGATAGATAGATAGATAGTAGATCAATTTAAGGAGAGAGGCCTCCTGTTAAATAGTTTTACATGCTAATGATGTAGCTAATATGTAACGGAGGTGAAAATGGCAGCAAGTAGCCTGAACTGGTGTCATCTGAATCCATTTAAACAAACCAGGTTCTGTGAAATGAATTTATCTGCTATTTTTATTTTTATATTGAGCTAATCTATAGCTAGCAAATTGAGCTAATCTATAGCCAGAAGCTACAGCAGCTTCATAAGGATTAAATGTCTCAGTGACTGACGGCAGCTACGTCTGTTTTATAACATCTTTAAGTCAGTAACTAAGTACATTTACTCAAGTTTGAGGTACTTGTACTCTACTTGAGTATTTCCATGTGATACTACTTCATACTCTACTACATGTCACAGTGATTTTTACTGCTGTTCTTCTTCCATCACTGTAAACAGTGAATACTGAGCAGCAGATGTTATAAAGTGTTTCTGACCTTTAAAACTGAACAATAACTTGAATTCTTCAATTATTTACTGTCCAATCAGCTGTTTGACCAACAAGTATTGTCATTATCTACTGGATTATTTTCTTATTTAATTGATTAATCTTTTTATATACAAAATAATAGAAATTTGTGGATCAACTAAATGATTAAACAACTAATCAGTTTAGTTTCAAGTTGCTGTCTCCCACTTCAACTGTACTCAACTTCATGTATAGTAGTAATATATAGTAGTAATATATAGTAGTAATATATAGTAGTAATATATAGTAGTAATATATAGTAGTAATATATAGTAGTAATATATAGTAGTAATATATAGTAGTAATATATAGTATAGTAGTCGTACTAATGCAAGATGAGAAACCTCTCTTGAATGTAACTTCCTTTCTTGTATGTTGTATGTTTCCATGTGTTTTGATAATATATATATTTATATATGTAATGAATTAGGTTCAAATAACCCAACAATAATAATAAACTCCACTCTTGATCCTGAACCCAGAAAACAAACTCAAACCCAGACAGGCAGGCAGACAGACAGGCAGGCAGACAGACAGGCAGGCAGGCAGGCAGACAGACAGGCAGGTAGACAGACAGGCAGGCAGACAGACAGGCAGGCAGGCAGACAGGTAGACAGGCAGGCAGGTAGACAGACAGACAGGCAGACAGACAGGCAGGCAGACAGACAGGTAGACAGGCAGGCAGACAGGTAGACAGACAGGCAGACAGACAGACAGACAGGCAGGTAGACAGACAGGCAGGCAGACAGACAGGCAGACAGACAGGCAGGTAGACAGACAGGCAGGCAGACAGACAGGCAGACAGACAGGCAGACAGACAGTATCTAAGAGTTAGAGATCTGATTTTAGCTATAAAATCCAAGCCAGCAGTTTATGTGACATTAAGACAATAAATAAATAAATAAATAAAAGTCTTTATGTTGTTTAAATTGTTTGTCTCCAAAGTTTCTAAAATGTCGCCGCAGTCAGAGAAAGGTTGAAAACAGCTGCAGCGTTGCTTCTCAACCGTGACTGAGCATCCAGTTTATCACATAAAATACGCAAATATTATGTGAAGCAAGTGAGGAAACATATACGATGTTTGACTTGTGTTGTTAATATTTCACCTTTCATCATACAAGAGAGCCGCAGCTGCAGGTTTCAGGATGTTTCTGATTGTCTGTAATTACAACTAAACTGCAGTTTTCTCTGAATACACTGGAAGTCATTTCAGCAGCAATCAAAGTCAGAAATAATTTATTAATAGTTTAACAACTAGTTATTATTATTAATAATGTTATTATTATATTGTTTTTTAATTCATCTGGCAAATATTTTCAGTTTTAATTCACTTTTAAAATGTCAAAAAATGAATTATATAAATATTCAAATATTATGGGAGTTAATTTATTGATTAGCTTCCACTATGTGAGTCTTCCTGGGCTTCATCATACAATAATTACAATCAGAATCAATAAGTGTTTTAATTAAGGTTTAACTACCTATAAACTTACTTTGGACTTGACATGTGTGAAACTTGTTTTTGGACATGATTTCTGCCTCTGGATCTTATAAGTGTAGCTCTATGAGTGTCTGACTCACATCTACAGACTGACACTGACTGACTTCACGTTTTGGAGGATCACAGTCCATGTTTTCATTCCCACTTGGACACAAGGACATGGAGCAGAAAGACAAACGGCTCGGTTTTAAGAGACCAGTCAGACTATCTGAACACCTGCAGCCACCTGGATTATTCCTTGAAGCCCATAAAGGGGGAGAAAAACGTTTCCCTGTGGACTAAAATGAACTGCAGTCCTTCAGAAAGCAGCAGTCCACATTTCCACAAAGGGAAATTCATTTTTATTATTGTAAAATATACGAGTAGGAGTGTGACGTTTGCCTCCTGGGAACAGCTTCTGTTCGCCAGTAAATACTGAAACTCTGGAAGTGACAGAATGAAACTGGCAGGAAGTTCATGGCCGTAACCCCTCCCCTTGTTGAGTGTGGCGAGGTGTGTGTGTGTGTGTGTGACGCTTGGACCTGATGAAAAGACAACAGGGCAGTGATGTCATCAAACGATGGCCCTGCAGACGTCAGGTGACCTTGAATCAAAGGATTGTCGGGATGTTCAGTGTGCCAGGAGTCTGTGACCTTTGCCCTCTGTTTTGCCTGTGCTCCTCTGGGTCGTGGTCTCCTCTGCGCAGGTAGGAACAGTAACTGGCCAACCTCTGACCTCTAAACCTTTACACTAACTGAACTCTTTTAGCTTAGCTCCACCCGTCCTGACTCAAGTGCCTTCAAGTGTGATAAAGATTCAATTTATGTGTCTATAAGAGCATTTATTTATGAACTCTAGTCCTCATCAATCAACACTGTTCAAACAACAACAAATAGAGTAAAATCATCTTAATTCCTTACAAGAGTCGAAAGTTTATCAGAACTCACTGGTGATGAAGAACTGAAATGACAAGAGGAGGTAGTAAAGCAGGATTTGAAAAGGAAACAACAAGGCAGAAAGAAGATGAATAGATGAATGAATGAAAAATAAAAGAGGAAGGATGAAGCTGAGTGTTCTGGCAGAGGAGAGAAGGAGGAGAGAGGAGGAGGTGGAAGGAGACAGGAGAAGGTGATGATAGAAAAAAGAAAAAGGAAAGGAAGCAGTGCAGGAAATACAGTAAATGATTCGACAGAAAAGAGGAAGATTTTGTGAAGCACTATGAGATGTGTTTTGTGTGTTTTAATGTTCATTATTAGAACAGGAAATGAGGTAGACAACAAAAAGGGCACAGGGTAATGAGGAAAGGAGAAAAGGAAACAAGAGGAAAGCAGAGGACACAGGAGGGAAAGAAGCAGGAAAAGAAGGAAACACAGGACAAAAGGTTGCTGTATGGTAGAGGAGAGAATGAGGAGCGGTGCAGAGGTGGAGTCTGCTGATGGAGGACAGGCTTGCAGTCCAAAACCCACACACACATCACTGAGCATGCATCTGTGCGCATGCTGGCCCGCCTGCCACACACCACAAGATGAGCATATGACGGCCATGATGCATCCATACATGAGGAACACATACACACCCATGCTGCTGCTGCAAAGCTGTGGAAGATGTGTGTGTGTGTGTGTGTGTGCACGAAGTGTGAGTGACAGGCTGAGTGTGTGTGTGTGTGTGTGTGTGTGCACTGGAGTGAAAACATGCACACACACACATTCGTAACAAGCAGGCACGTGGAGACGAGGCTGTCAAGAAAGCAGCTAAGCATCTCCACAGAGAACACACCCAGAGAGGAGGAGAGGAGGAGAGAGATTAGAATAAAAGAAAAGGCAAGAAAGGGGGAGACGGGGGAGAGAGGGGGAGAGGGAGGAGGAGGAGTTGGGGGAGTGGCTGGGCGAGAGAGGTAGACAAAGCAAGGGAGGCGGTGAGAGAGAGAGTGAGAAGGAAGAGAGGAGTAAAGGGAGGGCAGACTCAGAGGAGAAAGCATCAGCAGTAGCAGAAGAAGAAGGAGGTGGAGGAGGAGGAGACAGGGCGAGCAAGCAATAGAGAGAGAGAGAGAGAGAGAGAGAGGTGTGTGTTTTATTCTCTCCAGTGTAAATGAGAGGAAGGCGTCTCCATTGTCTTCAGAACGGTAAGAAGCTGCTGCGGACTGTGTGTGTGTGTGTGTGAGTGTGTGTGTAAAACGCTGTATGAATATGTGTTGTACAGTATTGTGTGTACATCTGTACTGTGTGTGTGTGTGTGTGTGTGTGTGTGTGTGTGTGTGTGTGTGTGTGTAAAACGCTGTATGAATATGTGTTGTACAGTATTGTGTGTACATCTGTACTGTGTGTGTGTGTGTGTGTGTGTGTAGAGCGAAGCGAGGATGTTTTGGGTTGTTTGGTTTCAGGGTTAAATGTTCGAGTTCCTCTTTAACCTCAAGTTAAAGTATTTTTCTGCACATATAATCACATAGATTATTGTTGGCATATAATGTCAACACAAGTGTTAATATGTTCATTAAGTAGAGAAATTTGAGTTAGTGCACATTTTTATCCACTCATGTTGTGTAAATACAAACATTAACGTCATTAAAGCGTTGCAGAAGAAGAGGATACAGGGAGATGAGGCCATGAAAAGAGCAAAGTCAAGTTTCTCCTCATCACTAAATGCAGATCTGATGGCTTTTAAATCACATTCTTCATGTACGTCATCATTCATTCACTCAGTGTGCTTACGCTGCACTTTTTTAATGCCAGCTTTTCCACCCTAAACCAGAATTATGCTTCTCTGAACATAAGAAATGTCTACACAGAGAGAAAGGTGTTCTGGGTAACTGTCAGTGGTGGAAGAAATGTCATTGTGTTTTTATTGCTATGAGCAGACATCAAATTGAAAAGAGAGAAGAGAAGAAAGCTGACAGTGAAAAATGTTTGCTGCTACATGTCATCTCTCCAGCTTCAGAGACATTTAAGACAAATGTTTCCTGCACATCTTCATTTACATTTTTACATTCTGCTTTTGTCCATACGTCAACTTTTCCACCTCATCCAAGTACAACAACGTTTTTCTTATTTTGAATTTCCAGCATTTTCACTCCCTTTTATGTATGAAAAATATCATAAAAATGTGAATGCATGGGGATACGGCTATAGATACTTACTAACTACTATAATATATTTTCCAGTATGCTCTGCTGTACTGTATATGTACGTAAAAGATCATAAAAAGGAATGAAAACACAGCTAATAAACATCTCATAAATATAAGAACATTCTGATCATTAAAATGTTCTTCAAACGTTCATTCATTAGTTCATAAAAACATTTCTCATGTGTCAGTGTGCATAGAAACATCATTTATATTCAGGCTAAGGATTCAGATTGTTTTAGATGACGTTTAAGTTTACTGCAGGTTGAGGTAAGGTAAAGGTAAGACAGGTAGTTCTCTCTCTCTATGTCTATGTGTGTTTGTGTCATATATGCACTGAATCAAGGGAAGTAATCCATCCCTGCATGCTGCTCCTCTCTCCTCATCCAGCAGCAGCAGCTGAATACAATCAAACATGAATTCCTGTTAAATACTGCAAATACACAGCAGAGCAGCTCTGCTTCTTCTTCAGCTGTCGAAAGGTCATGACTTTGGACACTGGGAGCAGACCAGTTATATATGTTAGCAACATCTGTTACTCAGTTGCATCTGCCACCAGTTACAGGAGTTACAGCTGTTACACCAGTAATCAAATCAAATCAAATTTTATTTATATAGCCCAAAATCACAAAATACATTAGTCTCAGAGGGCTTTACAATCTGTACAAGGAGTGACACCCTCTGTCCTTAGACCCTCGATTAGTGAGGAAAAACCTTTTAACAGGGAAAAAGGTGGAAGAAACCTCAGGAAGAGCCACAGAGGAGGGATCCCTCTCCCAGGGGAAGAAGTTTAGTTAGTAACAAGTTAGATCGATAGACAGATGTTGACCGTGTCTGCCTCCCGAACACAGAGTGGTAGTTTATTCCACAGAAGAGGAGCTTGATAGCTGAAAGCTCTGGCTCCCAATCTACTTTTAGACACTATAGGAACCACAAGGAACCCACCATCCTGGGAGCGCAGTGTTCTAGTGGGGTGGTAAGGTACTATGAGCTCTTTTAAATATGATGGTGCCTGACCATGAAGAGCTTTATATGTTAGTAGAAGAATTTTAAATTCTATTCTAGATTTAACAGGTAACCAGTTACATTTGCTGATGTTGTGTGTTCACGGCTTGTTTCTGATACACATGATGGACAAACCAGAAGTTAATGTGGTGATACATTTTATCAGGATGGGAGTTATCTGATCTGTCTGTGTTGTTGTATTGTCCTGGTTTGGAGTCTTATCCATAAATCTGCAGAGAAGCAGTTTCTGTAGCAGTTTGTCACTTTGCCTTTCATAGTGTTGCTATCAGCTGACAGTGGGAACAGAAGTAAATGAAGCGACAACACCTGGATAACGCTGAATACCAGAAAAGATTGAAACCCTGCAGAAACATGTCAGCTGTGTTTGGTACAAAAGGTCTGCTTTGCTCCAGCTGTTTGAGCCAAATGCACCTTAACTATGTCAGATGAACTATATGAGCATCCTGCCACATTTTTCTGTTTGATTAAGAACCGTTTCTGTAAGTCGAGGACAGTTTTTTAACATCTTTAGAATATAAAAATCTGTTTTGATGAATAAGAAAGTGTACAGTGATCTGTAACCAAGTTTAAGACATATTGAAAAGTCTTTTTTTTATGATGAATGTCAACTTAGTGTCTATTAACACAATAAGTTATTTATGAAAAATAAATGTAATGTAATGTAAAATTGAACCTATGTGTAAAAATGACAGTGATGATATTAGATGAATATAGAATAACTAAACAGAATAAATATAGACATAAACAAAGACTAGAGATGTAATCATATCTATTACCTATAATATACTGTTTGCTGAGTATACACTGCTCAGTGGTGTTAATGCTGTAGTGTGTTCTGTACATTAGTGCATATTGGTAGAAAAGTGCAGGGTTGTCTATGGATGATAGAACTGGATGTATATTGAAATATGATGACTTGATGACATGAAGCCACAGAAATATTTCAATGCTATAAATTCAGTGATATTTAAATGTTTCAACAATGTTTGCATCTCAGTATCAGGTATTCAGTTGCTTATTAGATTCTGCATATTATGGTTGTTATTTGCTTCTACAGCTCTGCATACTTTCACTCCAAAGCAAGTTCATAAGAGAGTCACTTGATCTGTGACAAAATAGTTCATAATGACACCCAACAGTACACATGGGAAATGTAGTTTATATCTGTTGGTTTGAAAATGATAAAGCATTTGATCTATTTCATCAGTGTTTCCTCTCCTTTCATTTGCCAGAAGAGCAGGGAGAAAAAAATATGATATGAATACAATGAAAAATTCATTACCTGACCTATTTGTTCAGGCAGCTCACCTAGAAAAACACAAAACCACACGTCCAAATCCAGGACACGCGTCCATATATTACAATATAGAACTCATCTATTGTTCCTTAGTATCTTCCATCATCGTTCCTCACCTTTTCCCTCTAGTTTCTCTCATAATTTGTCTTTTCTGAAGAAGTTGAACTCTCAACACGATAAAAAAAGCTGTTGTTGAGTATCGCGGTTTTGTGAATTTTGATGGCAGAGCTTTGTAGAGAAGAGGCAGCAGCTCAAATGAAGCTGGTCCCTCCGGGGCCTCGGTGAAGTGACGTGTTAAGACACTCAAGTGCTCGAGCGCTCAATTATTTAGCGAGCTGCTGGGATGTTCACTAGCCGCTGTAGCTAGCAGGACAGCCGGGAGGGCGTTTGGCGGTGAAAGCAGAAACAGAGACTACCTTAATTCTAGAAAAGGTACATTGATATTAGGCACTTTCCCCTGAAGGTTTGTTCAAGTCAGTGTTTGTTTTGCAGTTGCAATAGCTATCACAATCGATCTTTGCATGCAGCAGAAAATGCAGCAGGCTGGAACAGTGTGTGAACAGCTAATTGGCCTTCAGACTTTATGTATGTGTCCAGTTTCTCTGATTTGTGCTTCTTTTCATCGATGGGTTGAGATATGGCTCAGTCACACAGGAGTATAGATCATTTGGGCTGCCACCAGCAAGATGAACCTGCCGGTGGCGCTGCTCCAGGCCAGCAGTGATGCTGTGTTTAATCACATGTTGAAGTTCGGGAGGAGGCTGACTTCTGTCATGGACACACTTCTCCCTGTGAGCTGGTCAGTGTATGTAATTCATAGTTTCATTGGTTATATTCACATTGATTGATTTATATTGATAACATGAGACAATAGTGCTAAGTCACATTTTGTTAATAGCGTAAGAATAATTGAAATGTGATTACAGAACAAGGAAAAATACCTCCACAGCTGCTTAACTACAACTAATACAACTATCATCTCATACTGTCACTATCTGCTGCTAACTGAGAGTAATACTGCTATCTGCTGATAATACAGCTTATACCTAAATATAAGCTATGCAATGTAATATTGACACTTTTACTAAACTACCTCAGATATAAGATATTTATATATTAAGAACATAAGATTATTGTCCCAGAGAGACACACAATGTTGCTGCTGCAGAGTACCAAGTAACTCAACCAGTAATACACGTTGTACATCTTATAAATACCATGATAAAAAAGTAGCTGTACAATAAACTGCTCAGACAAAATGCTAAAAACATATAAATATGAAATGCAAGTAACTTTTTCATTTACATTTATTTGTGCCGATAGTAATATCTGTGTATGAGCTTCGCTGCTCGGCCAGAGCACAGAATCACACCACTGTGTAATTAGAGAAAAAAAAGTCTTGTTTTTTATTTAATCTTTTATCTGTTATTGAGTAAATTGCTCATAAAACATTGAATTTTTGCAGCACGTTTTGCAGGATATAGCTTGAAATGCTCTGCTGGTAATGCTAAAAAAAGTCAAATTATTGCAAAGCTTGGATGAGGTGGAAAAGTTGACGTATGGATAAAAGCAGAATGGAAACAGATTTAGAGAGTAAATGATGATATACATGAAGCATTTGACCTGACCACACTGCAGTGAGCGCTGACGCTGGTGATCAGGACTGACTCACAGTCAGAGTTTAAGTTCATCCAAACATGTTGGGTGGAGCAGAGGTCGGAGGTTAGAGCTCTGCAGGACAGTCAGCCTGGAAAACCTTTTATTCTTACTCAAATTGTTGTTTTCTTATCCTATTATGACTCTTCTTCATAAAAAACATGAAAAGCAGCCAGATGATAAAAGACAAAGTACAGACAGACTTAATTTTACACCCGTACATTTATTACATATTTTGTAGAAGAAGGGGATGTTAGTGGGAATTCAGTGTAATAAAATCTCTTTTCAGCCTCCAACATTTGTCCGTTTGTTCCTCATTTCTGCAGAAGGTGGTGCTGTTTCTGTTAAAAAAACCTGCTTATATCTTCCCATAGATAGATAGACAGATAGATCTGGTCTCCACGGAGACTTTAATTTTCCTTTTAATGCTTTGTTTTTATTTGGATTCCTGAGAAAATCATTTTTATTGACTTCATCTGCTTAATGAAAGTGTGTTTTTCCGCCGGCTGCTTCTGTTGTTTTTAAAATCCACATTGTGTCCTGTAGTTTGAATTAACACAATAAACACTCCAAAGTTGTTTGGGAACATAATGATGAATACAGATCAATAGAGAAATGTCAGGACTTTGACCCCTGACAAACATCAGCAGTGTCAGCTGGGACTTTAAATGCCTTTTAATGGATTTGGCATTAGGACAAAAACAGCAAATGGGACCAAATTAAAGAGAAAATTCTGCCCTAAAATAGAATTCAATATATCTGAATAAATTACTCCTGGTTGTAACTGGAACCGATGTCATCATACAGAAATGTACATTTTTGTGTTCACATGAAATGTGTTGAGAAAGGACAGATGCAAAAGTGAAGACTTCTCCTTTGATTAAAGCTGCCGTCATTTCACATTCAAGAGACAGAACCAGCTGATTCTGCTTCATTTTGGCAGCTGATGTTCTCATCAACGTGTAAGTTATATTTGTTTAAGCAGCAATAATCTATAGTTTTCATAATAATAATGTCTGATCTGTAATCTGTGTTGGTCGTGGCTCATGGTGATGAACCTACAGAGAATTATTATGGATCTTTATAGTGAGTTTCAGTTCATTGTTTATCTGTCCGGTTCTGGTTCACTCTCAGATTTCATAGCGTCGTTTTCAGTCGCAGCAGGCAGCTGTCTTCAGAGAAAAGGCTGTAAAAACCCACCGTACACTACCTGCTCATCACCAAACAGCTACAGACACAGTTACTGCAGACCAGCTGGTGAACGTAGTGGAGATGTTTCCATCAGGAGTTGGTGGAGAGCAGAAACAGAGGAAACAGAGTTTGAATATTGGATTCAGCAGCTGGACACAAACACGACTCCACATGATGAAGATGTTGAAATAAACACATCAACTTGTCATGAGATAGCTATTGTTGTGTATTGTTCTAAAGACAGACTTTGTGCTCTGTATCACCGTCACACTGCTTCATACATGCTGCTGAGAAAAGAAGAGCCGAAGATGTTGTTCGTCCTTTTCAACGTTTGAACAAACAGCAGACTACAGTAACAGTATGAAGTATAATCTACTGGAGATGCACTGCACCACCATACTGGTGTGTAAAGGTGTGTGTGTGCAGAGAGAGAGAGCTGGGTCAGTCAGCTGCATCTCAACACGGACACTTTTATTACATTTTTCAGTTGATATAAACCTCTGAGCATAGTTATAGAAACATACATTATAGCTGCTTTAAAGAGTAACTCAGTTCACTTCTTTGATATAGTAAAATATGTACATTAATAGACCATGAATTGATTCAGTCTAATAATAACAATAATGCTATGTAATGCTGCTCTGTAGGCTCAGCTGCTGAAGCCTGGTTAACTGCCTCCCATGTCAGCTGGTAGAAGAGATGCTTCAGG